>JBBPFJ010000647.1:0-31751 GCA_037975025.1 Excoecaria agallocha
TTGGAGAGGTGATGATATGAAAAAAAACTTTAGGATTATGCATAGAGTACTTATCATGAAGTATCTATTGATAATCTAAAAATATATGGTGAAATTAAAAAAAAGGCTACTGAAGATTTGTTGACATACAATTTTGAGAACTGGTTTAAAGCATACTTTTCCTTTAAAAGCAAATTATCAAGTGTAGATACTAACATGGTGGAGAGTTTTAATAACTGGATATTATAAGTAAAACAAAAGCCAGCCATAAGAATGTTTGAGGAGATAAGGATTATGACAATGTTTAGGACTGCTAAGTCAAGTATCCAATCTTCTAAATGGGTTAGATAATGGTCACCAACTTGTCTACAGGTTTACAAGGACAATAAAGACATAGCTTATAAGTGTAAGGTAGAATTCAGTTGTGCAAATAGGTTTTAAAGTTAAAAAAGTTGATAAATGTACCATTAAGCTTGATTTTCAATATTGCACATATAGAGAATGGGATCCCATAGGAATCCCATGTCCTCATGACTTAACTATAATAAACCATAGCAAGCTAGATCTAATGAAGCACATTTCACGCTATTATAGTAAGCAAACATGCATTGAGATTTACATGCACAAACTAGAGCCAGTTAAAGGACAATAGTTTTAGAGAGTGGATATTTTGAAAAAATTAATACTCTTTCACTTGTTAAGCATGCTAGCAAACCTAAAAAGCAAAGAAAGAAAGAGATAAATGAACCTTAAATAGTTAGATCAGTGCAAAAAAATGTCCGAAAAGAGGCTCAAGCAAAGATGTGGAAATTGAAAAGAATTTGGAAATAAGAAAAAAAACTATAAAAAGGTAATGGCACAACCTCAAGTTTTGCTCCAAATGACATAAATGCATTCTAATATAAAAAAAATATTGTTTACAAGATACAGCTTTAAGTTCTACTTCAAAATAATGAAAACCAAGGTACAACTCCTCTAAAGTAACTAAAGTTCATACTGAGAATGATCACTTCCAAAATCAGAGCTCTCAAGGTTAAAAGTACAAAATAATTTAGGAAACACATTGAAATTTTTATAGATATATATGAGAAACAATAAGGGTGGTCAAGGTTTTGGTTATTTCTATGATAATAAAGTTGGTACTATTACTTACCATGTAAGTGCATTATGATTGCTATATATAAACTAAGTGTATTATACAATAAATTATTTTTTTCTCTTTTTTAAAATAAATATTCCCTGATAACAATAAGGTGACTCCCTTTTTGTGCTAATTGATGGTGATAAAGAGAGCCAAATGGATCTAGACATTGAACATGATGTTAATACCAAATTTCCAATACTTAATGAGATAGAAACCAAGATTACAAAAAGAAAAGTAGACAATAGAGATCCAATAGGAGATAGAAGTATAGCTTTTGGATTGAGCAACAATAGAGGGCCTACAAACCTGCCGTTCAAACCAAGTGTAAGAAAAAAGATAAGAAAAGACCAAGCGAACTGCTATATAGGCTAATTTACAAAAGAACAACAAGAAATTTTAAGGAATAAGAGGGGTAAATAGGTTGTTGCTTGATCAAGTAGACACTTGATTTTGTAAATGGCTTAGATTTAGATTGATTACCTATTGATTGATGATATTGTGGCTCTTTTTATGTATTGGTTATGACTTATAGATTTTTAGGTTTTTAATTGTAAATGGCTTATAATACTAGTTTGAATAGCCTTATTATGTTAGACCTTCTATAAATTATAGATAACATCAATCATTTTGTATAAATTTAGTAGTTTTATTATATAAAATATCAAGGTTTATTTTGATCTCAATCTACCCTTTAATTAGCTAAAATACTATACTTATTGTAGTATTAAGACATAAATCTGACTAAATGGAGTTCATGGATATATTTGGACGAAAAAAGGCATAACTGTTCTATTATAGGCTTCAATTTGTTTATAGGTTCATATGCATCATCAACTCATATGCAAAATAAATACAACGTAATAGACTGATTACTACAAAATATAGTATCAAAATATTTAATCCATTCAATAAATTAGAAAATACCATTCAATTCATCAAAACAAGTAATTTACAACCAAACATATTTTTCACATTGTCACTAATAACATATTCACTCCTTTCACAATAGAATTGGAACAATCATTATAAACTAAGTAATACACAATAATATTAAGCAAGCTATAATTTTCCACTTCATATTCCTATTATCTCTTTCAAAAGCCATTTCATTGTTCCTCATACATTAAACTTGCCTCTGTAATTTCAAACAATTCAATATCATAATCTTTACCCATAATCTTCTCCTTGTTCAATCGATTTATTAATTCAGCTGCTCTTGGAGGCATTTCACCATTTTCCAATCAAAAGAACTTGTAATCCTTCTCCTGTCTAAAAGAAAATGAAAAAAGAAAAGAAAAGGAAACAAAGAAAACACAAAAAACACCATTTAATTAGATTAGCATAAGTTAAACTACACTTAGAAATATACATTATAACTTACGTTAACCAAAAAATCAAGGTATTTGTAAGGCTTCAGTGAAATCTCTAGTGGGAATGTGACATAGTTAGTGATGTTTTGATAGAGATAATAATGGTTATGAAGATTGGTGACCGATCTAGGACATAACCGATATTAGTAAATTTATCGAAGGGTAATTCCATAATTTATTAAAAGTATGTTAAGCATATGACATACAAGAGAAATCATGGACTTATAAGTTAAATAAGTTAATATTTCATGCAATTAAATGATTGGAAAGAGATTAAGGGCTCAATTGCAAATATCAAAGTGTGGCCAGTAGGAAAGTGACAATTATACTTCTAAAAACTTAAAAAGCTAAGCACACATATATTTAAGGAAAGGGAAGAGAGGCCAACCATAAAGGCTATAAATTTAGTTTCTCCAGCTTTCCTCTCTTTTCCTTATGCACAAAAATCACACTAATTGGTCTCTCAAGGGATTCAGGGGAGATTAGCAAAATTAATGGCTATTTAACTAACAAAGGTAGATTAATTTACGTTTTTGAAGTAGCAATTAACTTCTTATTCATCTCTTCGTTATCTAAAGGTTTGTTATATATATATATATGAGTTTAAAATTGGATATGTTAATGTTCTCATCAAAGGGAAGGCAAAAAAGAGATGTAGAACTAAAGAAAAGAGAAAAATAATCTTCAAAAAAGTTATAAGCATTCAAGACTATTTGAATATCCATTTAATAGGTTGCAATTAAGTATTAATTCTCATAATATATATTAAATATATTTAGTATGATGGAGAAGTATAGACATACAAATAAGTTGACAACATGCAAAAAAAAAAAGTGCTAGAGTAAAGTTTTCCCATAGGGATCATAGGACCTATCAAGACTATTTCGGGCATAACACGAGTTATAAAGCTTTAAATGGAGTGATTATAGTTTTAAATGAAATCTAAGACATAGATATAAAGTTCTGTAGAAGAAACTAAAAAATGACTCTGCCCCTAAGTTTGTTGAATTTTAGCTTGATTTTGTGTAATGATTGTTGCCCTATCAATTGAAGCAGTCTATATAGTTTTGTGTATATACCCTTGAAAACTTCTTCAAATTTCATGATTTTTATTGTATGGAAACTAAAGACGTAGAGGAAAAAGTTTGTAGAAGACTACTTTTCCTAAAAATCACGTCTTCTACTCTAAAAACCTTGCATAATTTGAGATAGGAAAATTATCTACTTAAAAAACTAGGTTTTTGAGTCATCGAAGCCAAAATAATTTTGTCCTAATTATGACAAAACCATATAGTCCAAACATAATCATCTTTCCTAGTAAAGATGACTTTTTCTTAGCCATGACAAATCCCGATTTCAGCCTATATTTGATTTTTAGGCCCCGAAATGCTATAGAACTTTATCCGAACTTTTTTGGATGCTTATGGAACTCTAAAAAAACATGTTTAGGGATAGTATATGATGTAATGAACATGAAATGAATGATTTAATATTAAATTATAAATTATAGCAAAGGCATGTAGGGTGAATAATGATTGTTTACATGGTTTTTATTACATTTTACCTTAATGCTTATATTATTAAATTGTATCTTGAATGTTAAGGTGTAATTAAACATAAGTATTATATGAATAGGGATTTATTTATATTGTTATATGTTATACATGATATATGTTAAAATGGCAATTATTATAACATGAGTGTATTATATATTAAGTTAATAAGTGACTATAAGTGTAATTGACACAATTGAACATATGAATAAAGTGTATAGTATATTCTAGTGTGTAGTGCAATGTATTCTAGTGTATAGTGCATCCATAAGTGATTAGTGTATAAAGTAATTTTGTGACAAAAATCTTCATTAAGGCTTGAATTAGATATAGACGTAGACATATATGAGATAATAATTGCACCTTCAGGTATCCTAGTAATTGCACCTTCGTGGTGTTTAGTGATTTGATACCTTCAAGTATCCTAGCAATTGCACCTTTGCAGTGCCTAATAATTCGATACCTCTATGGTATTGTAACACCCTCACTCCGTCCGACTATTCGTACATAAAAAGCTATATTGGAAAGGGTTTCTAATTAAAACCATACTTATACATTTAATTCCGATCCATGCCTTTGCCAATATTCATGTCTTTGCTAACCTAAACTCCATTAAAAAAAATTTCTTAACACTTGACTTATAATTGCTTAATTCCATCAATTATATAATAAAATTTTGGCATAGAAATGACTATATTTTTAGCTTACCCTCCTACAAGCAAATAAATTTCCATAGCCCTTGGGGGGCACTACAATTAAATCCATCATACATATTCTCATTCAAACCACTTCACATAATTAATTGATATATCTATACACACACACACACACACACACACACACACACACACACACGCACACACACACACACACACACACACACACACACACACACACACACACATATATATATATATATATCGAAATATTAAACTATCCATACTCTTTATACATATATATGCATAAATCTTCATAAATAATTATACACATACATGCCTAAAAGAGATACATAGAAATATTTTACAACTAAAACTATCAGATTGCCTACTTCAAGGTTTTTTTAGTATGTTTGCTCCACGAAATCCTAGTGGAGCCTACACGCAATCAAATAAAACTACGTGCTGAGCATTTATATGCTCAGTGGTAAATGCATATCCAAAAATTTTCCATTCAAAAGCAAATCATACAAGCATACATATAATCATATATTTGACTGTGACCTAATTTAATATAATTAATAAATTCCATGCTCACATACATATATATTCTATTTTATTTTTCCTTGCCTTTTTTTTATTCTTTTTCTTAATCTTGCCTCTAATGCCAACCCGGTAGAAATCTCTGAATCACATACACGGAACATAGATCCGGAGGCCCAACTATATCCTATACCAGATTTCATTACCAGACAACTAAGGGCAACATTAAATAATTTTATTTTTAACATTTTGTTCATGAATTAATCTTGCATAATATGTCATAATAATTTATTTCATGCTTTAATTCATCACAATACCTTAAATCTTAAAATTTCCATACTGTACATAATAGAATACTCATATGAAAATGTTACATATCATTATAAAAAAATTATAATTAAATTGGTATACACTTGATTATATCTGTACATGCTTTTTTACATTTTAATTTATTAAAATACTACAAATTCACCTTGATTTTTCCTTCACCTACATTCGGCCAAGCTTATAGAACCAATTAATTCATTGCTTTCTTATCTTTTAACTATTAATTTAAATTTATTCCATACCAAATTAATTACATATGAATTTAATTTAACCTTGTAATAAAATTAAACCTTAGTATACCTAAGGTAGGTATCGGCCACCATAGAAAATTCCCATTTCATGTCTTTTTTTTTCTAATTAAATTATTTAGGCATTATTTAAGCCTTGTAAACCTATCTATAGAATTTAATTACACAAAACATACATAATTCATATTAACAACTCATATACCTAACCAAAATTCACAACAAATAAATGGAAAAAGGTTGGATATTTGCATTTACTAACCTTGAAATTACACTAAGCTTCTCGAATCTCCTTTCCCTTCCCTTTATCTTTGGAAGCACTGCCACCTTCTTTATTTTCTATGCATGGCTGAAATACATATCCATTACAACCCTTCAATACTTGCTTCTTTACATCAATATAACATCATAACCAACATCTATATACCTTAATTAACTTTATTAACCCTTTAAATCAAATTAAATTTCAATTACCTACTTTTTACCCTTCCAACTTCAACTTTTGAATTCTATCATTTGTCTACTTCAATTGAAAGTTAGAAGCTATTATGATGAAGAAGAAGGGCTGAACTTACGCTTGAGAGCTTTGATTTAGAGGGATCAATAGAGAAAATTAAAGATAATTCAATGGAGAGGGAGAAAGAGAATTCGGCCAGCACAAGGGAGGAGGAGGCAGAAGCCTGGAGAAGGTTTTACCCTTCTCTAATTTTTCTAACCTTATATAGGCCTCCAATTGGGTTGGGTTTGGTCCAACCAAGTGATCCAACCTAATTAAGCTTATTTTTTTCCAATTTAGCGCTTTAGGCTACTTTAAATTCTCTCTCCAACTTTTAAAGCTCAGTTGCTAATACAAATAATTCCATCATACTTAGAATATTCAAATTAACCTATATAAAACTATTCAATTCAATTGGAGTACATATACGATCTAGTTTGCCAAAAATCAATCCGATTAGCTAATTTTTGATGTTACCATAAAATTAATTTTTTTTCACCAAATGATACTACATCTCATAAAGGATTCAACTGAAAATTTTGATAATTTTTGAAATACATTTACTATTTTTAAGGGTCCGGTCAAACCTAAAGTCAACCTAGTTACTATTTAATTCGAGTCTTGATTTTTTCGTATTTTCTACTTTTGGAGATCTATTTGACTCCAAATTTCATCCCCAAACTCGTTGTGACTATTATTTTCTAATGGTTAAATAAAATATTTTTTCATTTTCGAATGTATTTTATACCCTTGGTATACTATTCACCATCGAAAAATCATATTCACAACTATCAAGATTGTTAGGGCATTACAAATCTCCTCTACTTATAAAAATTGCATCCTCAAAATTTACCTGCATTGAATAGCTGCGGGTATTGTTGCCTCATGGTTGCTTTGGGTTTCCAAGTAGCTTCTTCAATATTGTGGTAATTCCATAAGATTTTCACCAATGGGATTTACTTGTTTTAAAACTGCTTAGTTTCTCTTGCCATGATCTTCATTGTGTACTCATCATATGTCATATTTGATTGAATATGGAATTCTTTTGATTTAATAACATGATTTGGGTCTGATCGATATCTACGGAGCATTGATACATGAAAAACATTGTGAATATTCTCTAACTCTGATGGTAGCTTTAACCTGTATCCACTGGCCTTACCTGCTGAATAACTTCATAAGGACCAATAAATCATGGACTCAACTTGCCCTTCTTACCATACCTCAAAATCTTCTTCCATGGGGACACTTTTAGAAATACTCTGTCACCGATTTAAAATTCTATCTTTTCTTTTTAAATTGGCATAAGACTTTTGTCGATCCATGGTTGCTTTCAATTGATCTTTAATCACTTGTACCTTTTCCTCGATGTCTCGAATCAAATTTGACCCTACCAATTTCCTCTCACTGAGTTCAGTCCAGCATAACGGTGTTCTACATTTTCTTCCATAAAGCATTTGATACAGGGCCATCTTGATACTTGGCTAGTAGCTATTATTATATGCAAATTCATCTAAGAGCAAATATCTTTCCCAACTGCCTTTAAATTTTAGTACACAACTCCTTAGCATATCCTCTAGTATTTGTATCACTCGCTCTAATTGCCCATCAGTCTGTGATGAAAGGAAGTATTGTAGCAAAGTTTAATGCCTAAAGTCTCCTGTAAGGCCTTACAAAAATATGAGGTGAATCATAGGTCCCTGTCAAAAATAATGGAAGTAGGTACTCCATACAGTCTCACTATCTCATTTATATAAACCTCTACTAACTTGATCAATGAATAATCCATCCAAATCGGTAGAAAGTGAACTGACTTGGTGAGCTTATCCATAACAACCCATATTGCATCATATTTCTTCCTGGTTAGCGGTAACCCTATCACAAAGTCCATCGTTACCTGGTCCCATTTTTCGCTCTAGTATTACAAAAGGGTGGAATAATCCAAATGGAACTTGGTGTTCAGCTGTTACCTATTGATAAATTAAGCATTTACTTACAAAATATTCTCTTTAACATTTCATACATGGCCACCAATAGTGCATCTTTAAATCCTGGTATATTTTATTACTTTCAGGATGCATTATATAACTGTTATTATAAGCTTATATCAGAATGACCTTCATTAACTCAGCTTGATTAGGCACATATAATCTCTGCTTGTAATATAGACTGCCACCTGCACTTAAAGAATAATCATTGTCAAGTTTTTCTTGCAGTTGTACCATAATAGAGGCAACATGATCATCTTGCTATTGCGCCGCATTTATTTGCTGTAGAAATTCAGGTTTAATTTGCATTTTAACTATAATGGGTCCATCTCTTGCCATGCCTAACTTAGTATTCATTTCCCAAAGATATGCCATAAACTTTCTACTTAATACATTGGCAACTGTGTTAGCTTTACTTGGATGATAATTAATGAAATAGTCATAGTCTTTAATTAGCTTAAGCCATCACCTCAATCTCAGGTTAAGCTCCTTCTACATTAATAAATACTTTAAACTCTTATGATTCGTATATATATATATAACATTTCTCTCCATACAAGTAGTATCTCCATATCTTTAAAGCAAATACTATGGCTGCAAGTTTTAGGTCGTGGGTAGGGTAGTTCTTTTCATGATTCTTAAGTGGATGAGAAGCATAGGCAATTACTTTCCCTTTTTGCACCAATACACAACCTAACCTAATTATGGAGGCATCAATGTAAATCATAAAATATTTGCTTGATTCGGGTTGAGTTAATATTGGAGCTTCTATTAACTTACGCTTAAGCTTTTCAAAACTCTCTTGACAACTACCTGACCATTCATATTTCACCTATTTATACAGTAGCTGGGTCAATGGTGCTGCAATGGTGGAAAACCCTTTCATAAATCTTCCATAATATCTTGCTAATGCAAGGAAGCTCCTCAACTCTGTAATGTTCTTCGGTGGTCTCCATTGGAAGATTGCATCAATCTTCTTTGGATCAACTTTAATCCATTGTGTAGATACGACATGCCCCAGAAAAGATACCTCATCTAACCAAAACTTGCATACAACTGTTTTTCTCTCAATATTTGCAGTACAATTCATAGGTGCTTGTCATATTCTTCTAGGGTCTTTAAATACACAAGGATATCATCGATAGAAAACACCATAAATTGATCTAAATAGGGGTGAAAAACCCTATTCATTAGGTCGATATAAGTAGCTGGATCATTTGTAAGATTGAATGGCATTACTAAAAATTCATAGTGGCCATATCTAGTATGGAAAGCTATTTTAGGCACATCAACATTTGTTGCCTTCATCTGATAGTAACCTGACCTTAGATCAATTTTTAAAAACACTATCCCCCTTTAATTGGTCAAATAAATCTTTAATTCTAGGTAAAAGATACTTGATAGTGGCCTTATTCAGCTACTGATAATAAATACATAACCGTATTGATCCTGTCATACCCTAATACCGACTCCCAAACAGTACATCTATCATACCTTCATCAACCAAAACTCACAACAATCTTACAACAACATGTCATCATATACAAATAAGGTGCATGCATACTTCAATAGTTAAACTGGAAAGTCATGCAACAGTTATAATGTAGCAATCGTACATTAACCACCACAACAATGGAAGGGCAAGCAAGCATGGTAATTTAAGTTAAGGTTACAGTCCTCCATATTACATTACCCCCAAAAAAACAAGACAAAAATACAGGACTAGACAAAAAGGACTATATACAAAATATCCTACATCAAATAGTTTGATTTGACTCTTGTTGGCCAACCGATGCAGAATTAAGTCCCTGAACGACCACCAGCCAAACCTACACGGATTTAAAGCAACCGTGCTAAGCTATAAAGCTTAGCGAGGAGATAACATACAAAAATAATAGTAATAATAATAGTATAATCGACCAATAAAGTTAAGCGAATGGAAATATCTTTGCACAACATTCCACTAAGCACCTCACCATACTAATATCAGGAGGTTGTTTCAATTTGACAATATGGCCAAAGGAAGCGAAGATAAAACATGGTAATCAATCACTCGCACGCTTGTATTACACAACTGAAGAAATTGAAACATGTATTTCTTTCTTTAACAATTCTCTTAAACTTAATAGCCTGCCTAAGTACTAGTTCAAAGGGGTGGATAACGGGAGCAATGGATATCCTTAGGTATCAAATAATAGATATCTAGAAGATATCAAACAATAGACCCAAGAGGTCGAACTATGGTTCCATCAAAGGAACAATCAATGGACCCAAATGGGGTCAACCATGGCAGCTGCAACTATATCCCTTTAGGTATGCCTATCTAATCCACAACTGAACTAAGACCCGCAGGCTTAACCACTTAATCAGAAGAATATTTGATTCATTATGTTCCTTCTTACACGTTACAATATTTGTTCAAGCCACAATTCACATCCGAAATCCCATTTCATACACATATGATGGTATACATATTTATTACCCCGACTTATAACTCATATACCACATATTCGATCTTATTTAAGGATAGTTATCATCATACTTCGCATAAACATACATATTTCACAGTAATTTCGTGAAATTATAACATTACTATTATTACAATCACATATCAAAGTAAGTTGTAATTAACAATACTTGATAACTTACCATGATCACTTTACCTCAATTGTTATGGCTTGACAGTAAAAGCATAGCATAAAACAATCATATATTACTTTTAGTAAACATACTTTTAAAATGTGCCTATTGGGTTGCTTTAAAAGGATGGATTATTGTTATAAAAAGTGTTGGCTTTGTCGATAATAATGGGGAAGAGATTTGTATGATTATCGGGACAAATGTGCAAAATAAGGAATTGGAGGGCAGTGGACTAGCACGTGGCCACGTGCTACACAAGCCTTAAAGCTTGCGTGACCACGTGATACACAAGCCTTAAGGCTTGCGTGGCCACAGGTTACACAAGCCTTAAGGCTTGCGTGGCCACGTGATACACAAGCCTTAAGGCTTGCGTGACCATGTCCTCACAAGCTTTGAGGCTTGCGTGACCACGGTTTCCTTAGGTTCAAGGATCGTAACTCTTCGATAAGGACATAGCAACTTCGTAGGTTATAACATCTTACCAAAACTCATCTTAAATCAAATATTTTCATTAATCATCTTTAACTTCCTCTATAAAGCCAAATAACTCAGATAAGAAACCTAGTTTCTATAAAACACCTACAAACAACAATGAAAACAACGATACTCCCATACCTGCTCAGTGACGTTCTTAATCCTTTAAGATCCCCTTGCCCTTATCCTTGCTTGACTCTCCTGTAACAAGTCACAAAAGATACTAAGCATTCTTTCTTGTACTCCTAAGATATTGCATTAGTTAGTAAAGATAGATGAGAGGAGTTCCTCTTACCAAATCCTAGTTCCAAACCTAGTGAAAGAAAGAAGGAGAAAACGTAAAAGAGAGAGTGATGGTCTTCCCTTTTTGACAGGCAGTGATATCCTCACTGGAATCACATGAGGGAGACCATCAATTACTCTTTTAGCCTTATTCTCCAAGTATTTCTCTTAAGAGTACCCCTCCATCTCAAAATTTACTATTTAACTTCAAAAGAAACTTAAATCATAAATCTTATCCCAATATCTCTTTTATTATTCAATTAATCCATTATTTTATGAACTTAACCAAAATTACCACATTGCCCTTCAAGAAGCTTTATCCTAGAGTGGCTATAACCATAAAAATTTTTAATTGTACATATAGCATCATACTATTAAACATATTCCCTGCTAGGGTCAAGGTCAAGGCCTCACAATTCTTCCCCTCTTAAAAGAATTTTGTCCTTGAAATTCATACCTGAGTTAAACAAGTGGGGATATTGGACCCTCATCATAGCTTCTGATTCCCACGTTACTTCCTGAAGGTTATGGTGTTGCCAAAGTACCTTGAAAAGAGGAACTTGTTTATTTCGCAATTGCCTGACTTCCCTAGCCAGAATCTCTTTACGCTCTTCGTCGTAAGTAAAATCTATCTGAACTTGAATGTCTTGCACTTGCAGTACGTGAGATTCATCTGAACGGTATCTTCGAAGCATAGAAACATGAAATACATCATGCAGCTTTGATAATTCCATAAGAAGTGCTAATCTATATGCCACTGGTCCAACTCTTTGTAGCACTTCATAGGGACCAATGAATCTTGGAGTCAATTTTCCTTTCTTTCCAAACCTTAAAACCTTTCTCCAGGGTGAAACTTTTAGAAATACCTTATCCCCAACTTGATACTCAACATCTTTTCTTTTCAAATCTGCATAAGATCTTTGCCTGTCACTTGCTTCTTTTAGTCTCTGCTTAATAAGTTGAACTTTTTCTTCAGTGTCTCTAACTAGGTCTAGCCCAATTATCTTGCGTTCAGCTAACTCAGTCCAACATACCAGAGTCCTGCAACTTCGACCATACAAGGCCTTATAAGGAGCCATGCCCAAACTAGTTTGATAACTATTATTATAGGCAAACTCCATTAAGGCTAGGTATTTGTCCTAACTACTGGGAAAATTTAAAACACAACCTCTAAGCATATCTTCTAAGACCTGAATCGCTCTTTCCGATTGTCCATCCGTCTGGGGATGAAAAGTTGTACTGAATTTTAATCGTGTTCCCATAGACTTCTGTAAACTTTGCTAGAATCTAGAGGTGAATCGGGGATCTCAATCTGATATAATTGATACCGGAATACCATGAAGTCGAACGATCTCATTTATATACAATTCTGCCAACTGATCCATGGAATAATCCATTTTAACCGGTAAGAAATGAGCTGATTTGGTCAACTTATCCACAATAACCCACACTGCATTACGCTGTCTGTGTGTAGAAGGTAGTCCGGTGACAAAATCCATAGTGATATCTTTCCACTTCCACTGCGGAATTGGAATGGGATGTAGCAATCCAGATGGGAGTTAATGCTCTGCTTTCACTTGTTGACAAGTTAAGCATTTAGAGACATAATCGACCACATCCTTCTTCATACCCGACCACCAATAACATCGTTTAAGATCCTGATACATCTTATTCCCCCCGGATGCATAGTGAAAATAGTGTTGTGAGCTTTATGCAATAAGGTTCTTTTTAATTCTCTGTCATCTGGAACACATAATCTATCCTTGATGTACAAACCTCCATTTTCTTTGATTGAGTAATCGGATTTGTCCCTATCATGCATAGACTGTATAGCTCACTGTACCTTCTCATTATTTTTCTGTGCATCGATCACCGCCTGTCTCACACATGGCTTAGCTCTTACATTTTCTTTGATTGAGTAATCGAATTTTTCCCCATCATGCATAGACTGTATAACTCGCTGTACCTTTTTATTATTTTTCTGTGCTTCGATCATCGCCTGTCTCACACATGGGTCAGCTCTTACTTGGGCAATTAGAGCACTATCGGAAGTAAACCTCCATCTACCTTGCTGTAACACCATCGATGACATTACTCTTCTACTTAAAGCATCTGCTACGGCATTAGCCTTACCTGGATGGTATTCCACTATACAATCATAGTCTTTAAACAATTCAAGCCATCTCCGCTGCCTCAAGTTGAGTTCCTTTTGAGTAAGTAGATACTTAAGGCTTTTATGGTCTGTGTATATCCTACATCTTTCACCGTATAAGTAGTGGCGCCAAATCTTTAAGGCGAAGACTACTGCTGCCAGCTCTAGATCATATGTTGGATAGTTTTGTTCGTGCGGTTTAAGTTGACGAGATGCATAAGCCACCATTCTACCCTCTTGCATTAAAACACAACCCAACCCAACTCTAGAGGCATCACTGTACATAGCATACCTTCCCAGATTTGGTTGTGTCAAAATCGGAGCTTTGGTTAGCATGCTCTTTATCTTGTCAAAACTTGTCTCACATCGAGCGGTCCATTCAAATTTAACACTATTCCTTAACAGCTTAGTAAGTGGAGATGCCATCACCGAAAACCCTTTCACAAAGCGACGATAGTAACCAGCCAATCCCAAGAAACTCCTTACCTCAGGTACATTCTGAGGTGGTCTCCAATTGACAATAGCCTAAATTTTTGTGGGGTCCACTCTAATACCTTTCGAAGATACCACATGACCAAGGAAGGAAATCTCTGTCATCCAAAACTCACACTTGCTTAGTTTTGCAAACAATTGATTCTCCCTTAAGGTCTGTAACACAATTCTTAAATGCTCAACATGCTTTTCTTCATTTTTAGAATAGACCAAAATATCATCAATAAAAACCACTATGAATTGGTCCAAATATGGTCTAAACACCCTGTTCATTAAATCCATAAATGCAGCTGGTGCATTCGTTAACCCAAATGGCATTACTAGAAACTCATAATATCCATATTGGGTCCAAAAATGTTGTCTTTGAGACTCCTACATCCCTAACTCGAAGTTGGTAGTACCCCGATCTTAGATCAATCCTTGAAAACACTCCTGCCCCTTTCAATTGATCGAATAAATCCTCAATTCGGGGTAATGGATACTTATTTTTCACTGTCACTTTATTTAACTGCCGATAGTCAATGCACATTCTCATAGAACCGTCCTTCTTCTTAACAAATAAGACCGGTGAACCCCATGGAGATATACTAGGCCTGATAAAACCCTTGTTAAGCAGTTATTGCAATTGTATCTTCAATTCTTTCAATTCCTTTGGAGCTATTCTATAGGGGGCCCTGGAACTGGGTGCTGTGCCAAGGAAAACCTCAATAGATAATTCAATCTCCCTGTCAGGGGGAAGACCAGGTAAGTCTTTAGGAAACACATCTGAAAATTCATTCACCACTGGTATGTTCTGGAGCTTAACCGTGTCCCTTTTTGAATCAAGAACTAGGGCTAGAAATGCTTCACACCCCTTCCTCAGAAATTGTCTAGCTTAAAGGGCAGATATTATATTAGTCAAAGGTTGCGCCGGGATACCTGCCACTATTATCTCATTACCCTCTTTATCACTAAGAGTTACGGTCTTAGACCCACAGTTCACCAATGCCCGATGCTTAGACAACCAGTCTATGCCTAAAATAACATCAAATTCCCAAAAAGGTAGTTCGATAAGATCAGCTAAAAATTGTCTTCCTTGTATTAAGATGGGATAGTCAGGGAACATTTTATTCACACATACGTTGTTCCCTAGTGGGCTAGTTACACAGATATCATATTCCAATTGATGCACCTTAGACACACCCCCACTCATACTCTCAAGGGAAATATATGAATGAGTGGATCCAGGATCGATAAGTGTATGAATATCAGAATCAAAAAGTGAGAAAATACCAACTATTACTTTTGAAGCATCTTGATCTTCTCGCGCCTTTATGGCATAAGCTCACCTCGAAAAAGCTGGAGCAGCTGGTTTATCCACTGACTCAGATACATTACGAGACTGAGATCCTTGGCGACCAAAACCACCTCGTCCCCTACCTTTGCTTTCTGATCTTGCAGCCGAGTGCATATTTGAAGCTCCTCTACTACCATGCTGTGTTGAGTCTTGTGCCCACTTGGAGGGGCAATTAGCTATATAGTGGTCAGTGGCACCATAATTATAGCATGCTCCTGATTCTTTCCTGCATGGAGCCCAATATCACCTGGAACAATGAGGACACTCAGGTGGCTGACCCCCTTTTTGTTATGATAGGGCATGTTGACTTAGCTTGGATACTGTAGATCCTTGTCCTTTCGTCTTGCTAGTAGGGTTATAATTTCCCCTTGCTAGTTGCAAATTTTGCGCTCCTTTGAACCTCTTCTCAGTGGACCATCCACCCTTGGCCCCGCTCCCTTTCTACTCTCTTTTCTCTTAGCTGATTCATGCTTCTCCACCTTCATAGTAGCCATCACTAGTTGTTGAAAGTTCACATTTTGAAGAGATGTAGCCCCTATCAATTTCTCCCTAATCTGATGATTCAGTCCATCCTCAAATTGTCTACTCTTAAAGGCATCAGTTAACATCTCTTTGGGAACATATTTGCACAACCTGTTGAATTCCTTCTTGAACTCTGCTACAGACATAACCCTCTACTTCAAGGTCAAAACTATCTTAGCTTCTCCTCTTTATAGGCCTCTGTAACATATTTCTTTTTGAATTCAGTTTCAAAGAATTCCCAAGAAAAAGGAGCCGCTACTTGATGTTGCCTGAGTACCAACTTCCGCCAATCATATGCTGGTCCTTGAAGTAATGATACAGCACATGATACCTTATAATGAGCAGGGCATTGGATATCATCTAGAATCCTCTCCAACTTTTTCAACCAAAATTCAGTTTCCTCTGATTGCTCCAAGGTTGTACCAGAAAATTCTTCCCCACCATACTTTCTGACCTCAAAAATTGGCACCTTAGGTGCCATCATCCTTTGTAGAATTTGGGCCATATCCCGAAAAATTTTTAGCAATGCCTCTCTAGGCATAGCAGCAGGAATCTCATTCTGATTTGTTGATAGAGATCTCATATCAGAGGGATCCGTTGTGGCCGGTAAATTACTTTTCGCTGATTCCTCGATAGCATCTCTAGAATCATCCATCTTTGATCTATATGAAAACAAGGACTTATTGCATTAGGCCAACAAGACACAATACTATACTCAAGATTTCCAAACTTCTATTGCCCAAAAAAGACTAAACCAGGTGCTCTGATACCACTAATTGTCATACCCTAATACCGACTCCCAAATAGTACATCTATCATACCTTCAGCAACCAAAACTCACAACAATCTTACAGCAACATGTCATCATATACAAATAAGGTGCATTCATACTTCAATAGTTAAACTGGAAAGTCATGCAATAGTTATAATGTAGCAATCATACATTAACCACCACAACAATGAAAGGGCAAGCAAGCATGGTAATTTAAGTTAAGGTTACAATCCTCCATATTACATTACCCCCAAAGAAACATGACAAAAATATAGGACTAGACAAAAAGGACTATATACAAAATATCCTACATCAAATAGTTTGATTTGACTCTTGTTGGCCAACCGATGCAGAATTAAGTCCCTGAACGACCACCAGCCAAACCTACACGGATGTAAAGCAACCGTGCTAAGCTATAAAGCTTAGCGAGGAGATAACATAGAAAAATAATAGTAATAATAATAGTATAATTGACCAATAAAGTTAAGCGAATGGAAATATCTTTGCACAACATTCCACTAAGCACCTTATCATACTAATATCAGGAGGTTGTTTCAATTTGACAATATGGCCAAAGGAAGCGAAGATAAAACATGGTAATCAATCACTTGCATGCTTGTATTATACATCTGAAGAAATTGAAACATGTATTTCTTTCTTTAACAATTCTCTTAAACTTAATAGCCTGCCTAAGTACTAGTTCAAAGGGGTGGGTAATGGGAGCAATGGATATCCTAAGGTATCAGATAATAGATATCTAGAAGATATCAAATAATAGACCCAAGAGGTCGGATTATGGTTCCATCAAAGGAACAATCAATGGACCCAAACGAGATCAATCATGGCAGCTGCAACTATATCCCTATAGGCATGCCTATCTAATCCATAACTGAACTAAGACCTGCGGGCTTAACCACTTAATCAGATGAATATTTGATTCATTATGTTCCTTCTTACACGTTACAATATTTGTTCAAGCCACAATTCACATCCGAAATCCCATTTCATACACATATGATGGTATACATATTTATTACCCCGACTTATAACTCATATACCACATATTAGATCTCATTTAAGGATAGTTATCATCATACTTCGCATAAACATACATATTTCCTAGTAATTTCATGAAATTATAACATTACTATTATTACAATCACATATCGAAGTAAGTTGTAATTAACACTACTTGATAACTTACCATGATCACTTTACCTCAATTGTTATGGCTTGACAGTAAAAGCATAGCATAAAATAATCATATATTACTTTTAGTAAACATACTCTTAAAATGTGCCTATTGGGTTGCTTTAAAAGGATGGATTATTGTTATAAAAAGTGTTGGCTTTGTCGATAATAATGGGGAAGTGATTTGTATGATTATCGGGACAAATGTGCAAAATAAGGAATTAGAGGGCAGTGGACTGGCACGTGGCCACGTGCTACACAAGCCTTAAAGCTTGCGTGACCACGTGATACACAAGCCTTAAGGCTTGCGTGGCCACGGGTTACACAAGCCTTAAGGCTTGCGTGGCCACGGGTTACACAAGCCTTAAGGCTTACGTGGCCACGTGATACACAAGCCTTAAGGCTTGCTTGACCATGGCCTCACAAGCTTTGAGGCTTGCGTGACCATGGTTTCCTTAGGTTCAAGGATCATAACGCTTCGATAAGGACATAGCAACTTCGTAGGTTATAACATCTTACCAAAACTCATCTTAAATCAAATATTTTCATTAATCATCTTTAACTTCCTCTATAAAGCTAAATAACTCAGATAAGAAACCTAGTTTTTATAAAACACCTACAGACAACAATGAAAACAACGATACTCCCATACCTGCTCAGTGACGTTCTTACTCCTTCAAAATCCCCTTGCCCTTATCCTTGCTTGATTCTCCTGTAACAAGTCACAAAAGATACTAAGAATTCCTTCTTGTATTCCTAAGATATTGCATTAATTAGTAAAGATAGATGAGAGGAGTTCCTCTTACCAAACCCTAGTTCCAAACCCAGTGAAAGAAAGAAGGAGAAAACGTAAAAGAGAGAGAGTTATGGTCTTCCCCTTTTAACAGGCAGTGATATCCTCACTGGAATCACGTGAGGGAGACCATCAATTACTCTTTTAGCCTTATTCTCAAAGTATTTCTCTTAAGAGTACCCCTCCATCTTAAAATTTACTATTTAACCTCAAAAAAACTTAAATCATAAATCTTATTCCAACATCTCTTTTATTATTCAATTAATCCATTTTTTCATGAACTTAACCAAAATTAACACATTGCCCTTCAAGAAGCTTTATCCCAGAGTGGCTATAACCGTAAAAATTTTTAATTGCACATATAGCATCATACTATTAAACATATTCCCTGCTAGGGTCAAGGTCAAGTCCTCACAGATCCATCTTTCTTCTTTACAAAAAAAACTAGTGCTCCCCAAGGAGAAGTACTAGGTCGGATGAAACCTTTATCAGGTAGCTCTTACAATTGAACCGTCAACTCCTTTAATTCTGTAGTGCCTTCCTGTAAGGGGCAATGGATATAGGTGCAGTATCAGGAGTTACATCAATGGTAAACTCTATTTCTCTATCAGGTGGTAAACCAGGCAGTTCATCGAGGAACACATTAGGAAATTCTCATGTAATTGGGACATCTTTTACTATGAGCTCTTCTTTTTGACTTCCATAAAATATGCCAGATAAGCCATACAACCCTTTTTTTTTATCATCCTTCTTACAGTTGTAGCAATGATAACATCAAAAAGAAAATCTACCAGTGTGATTTCATGTTTATCTAGAGTTTTGAAAGTGACCCTCTTACGTTTGCAATCAATTGTTGCTTGGTGGGCGGACAACCAATCCATCCCTAATATAACGTCAAACTTATGGAATGGGAGTTCAATTAAGTCAGCAAGAAAAATAGAACCTTACATACTGATTGGATAGCCTCTATACACTTTATTTACCACCACACTTTGTCCCAAAGGATTGCTAACTAGGATATCTTGTTTTATCTATAAATCTTTCAAACCATTACCCCGTGTAATCTCATTATTTATGCAAAAATGTGTGGAGCCCAGATCAATCAATGCATACATTGAATCAGTAAGGAAAGTGAATTTACCTACTATAACATCAAGTGCATCTTGTTCTTCCCTAGCTCTTATGGCATAGGCTCGACCCATTATCCATCTGTGGCCTGTTTGAGGAAACTACAATGAAGGTCTGAAGGAAGCTGAATTATAGCCTGCTCCCCTACCACATCCTTGAGATGCTGTAAGTGCTGGTGAAGTGGTAGTAGAGGCATGAACCACTAGATAGTCTTTCATCTGATGCTCATATGACCTATATCGAAAATAAGCCCCAGTTAACAATCTGCACTCACCTAAGTGTCTTTTCCCACATTGGTCACACACTGGATAGGTACCTCCACCCAAACCTTTAGGTGTACTGCCTATAGAGGTAGCGGGTGTATTACTGTGCCCTAGATTCCTCTGACTATGATCTAGGGTCACTAAAGTATGACTTTATGCTGGAAGTGGTCCCCTAGACTTCTTACTAGATCCTGTAGCATCACTAGACTGACCCAATTTCCTTTTCTATTGAAATTGTGATTGTCTATTCACTTCATATAGTTGAATAGCTTCCATTTATGTAGCAACTTTAACCATCGATCTCACATATGTGGAAAGCTGTGCACCAATAGCCTGTCTGAGTTTGTTATGGAGACCTCACTCAAACCTTTGACATAGCCTTTCTTTTATCAAGTGGTACTCCTCCATATATGAGCTCAAATGCTCGAACTCCCATTCATATTCAGCTACACTTCTATTGCCTTACCTTAATCTCCAAAAGGCATCTTGCATAGCTATCGTGTGCTCTTTCCCAATGTATTTATCTTCAAATTGAGTTAGAAAAAAATCCCTAGTCAACTGGTCAACTAGTATGTGTTTCCTCACTGACTCCCACCATATAAAGGTTGGACCCTATAATAAAGCTACAGCTTCCTCAAACATCTCCTGGGGGGACTATATGTCACTTCAAATAACCTTTTAATTTTGAATAGCCATTCTTCTACTTGCACTGGTGTCAATGGATCCTGACCTAGAAAATCATTAGCCCCTAATCTCTTTAACCGTTCTAGAATTAACGTCTTTTTAGGTGAAACTGGCGATTGCATTTGTACTTGTGCTTGAACTTGTTGTGCTAACTCCGATTATATTCTTTGTTGAATATAATTAGTCATCAAATTTAGAAAGTCATATTGTGGTGGTACAGGTGGAATAATAGGTGGGGAAGCCTATGGTGATGACATAACATCTCTTTCAGCACTAACAAAGGCTCCACTCTTAACATCACCTTCTCGTCGACATTGATCAGAAGCCATAATTCACTATAAAACAAAAGGAGCAAACATACTTAATTTCACAAAATTAGCATTTATCATAAGGCATATATATGCATTTAATTTCCTTCCGATCTTAGGATCGGCTAAACCATGCTCTGATACCATAAAGTATAACACCTCACTTCGTCCAACTATTTGTATGTAACAAGCTATATTGGATAGGATTTCTTATTAAAACCATACTTATACATTTAATTCCTATTCATGCCTTTGCTAACCTAAACTCCATTAAAATTTGTTTCTTAACACTTGACTTATGGTTGCTTAATTCCATCAATTATCTAATAAAATTTCAGCATAAAAACGAGTATATTTTTAGCTTATCCTTCTGTAAGCAAATAAATTTCTACAGCCCTTCAAGGGCACTACAATTAAATCCATCATGCATATTCTCATTCCAACCACTTCATGCAATCACATAATATATCTACACACACACACACACACACACACACATATTTATATAAGAATATTAAACTATCCATACTTCTTATCCATACATATCAATATATCTTCATAACTAATTATCCATATACATGCCCAAAAGAGATACATACAAAATATTTTACAACTAAAACTATCATATGGCCTGCTTTAAGATTTCTTCAGTATGCTTGCTTCGCAAAATTCGAGGGGAACCTACACGTAGTCAAATAAAACTACGTGCTGAGCATTTATATGCTCAATGGTAAATGAATATCCAAAAAATTTTCATTCAAAAGCAAATCATACAAGCATACACATAATCACATATTTGACTATGACCTAATTTAATTTAATTAATTAAATTCCATGCTCACATACATCTATATTCTATTTTATTTTTCCTTGTTGTTTTTTTATTTTTTTCTTAATCTTGCCCCCAGTGTCAATCTGGTAGAAATCTCTAAATCAGATAAATGAAACATGAATTTGGAGGCCTAAACATATGGGTGACCTCAAAGGATTGAAGCCTGAACATGATATATATTGTAACTTATGAAAATGAGATATAAGGTAGACCATTATTAGCCTACCAAACCGAGTCCCCATGACTCGGACCACCATAAATGTATCCTTATGGCAAGCCAACTATATTTTATACTAGATTTCATTACCAGACAACTAAGGGCAACATTAAATAATTTTATTTTTAACATTTTGTTCATCAATTAATCTTGCTTAATATGTCAAAATAATTTATTTCATGCTTTAATTCATCACAATACCTTAAATCTTAAAATTTCCATGCTGTACATAATAGTTTGATACATTATACATTGCTTTCTCATATTTTAACTATTAATTTAACTTTATTCCAAGCCAAATTAATTACATATAAATTTAATTTAACCTTGTAATCAAATTAAACCTTAGTATACCTAAGGTACGTTTTGGCCACCATACAAAATTCCCATTCCATGTCTTTTCTTTTCTAATTAAATTATTTAGCCATTATTTAAGACTTGTAAACCTATCTATAGAATTTAATTACACTAAACATATATAATTCGTATTAACAACTCATATACCTAACCAAAATTCACAACAAATAAATGGAAAAAGGTTGTATATTTGCATTTACTAACCTTTTAATTGCTCTAAGCTTTGCAAATCTTCTTTCCCTTCCCTTTATCTTTGGAAACACCTTCATCTTCTTTATTTTATACATATGGTCGAAATACACATCTATTACAACCCTTCAATACTTGTTTCTTTACATTAATATAACATCATAACCAACATCTATACACCTTAACAACTTAATTAATCCTTTAAATCAAATTAAATTTCACTTACCTAGTTTTTACCCTTCCAACTTCAATTTTTGAATTCTATCATTTTTATACTTCAATTGAAAGTTAGAAGCTATTATGTTGAAGAAGGGGGCTGAAATTACACTTAGGAGCTTTGATTTAGAGGGATCAATAGAGAAAATTGAAGAAAATTCAATGGAGAGGGAGAGAGAGAATTTGGCCAGCACAAGGGAGAAGGAGGAAGAAGGCTAGAGAAGGTTTTACCCTTCTTTGATTCTTTTAACCCTATATAGGCCTCCAATTAGGGTGGGCTTGGTCCAACCAAGTGATCCAACCCATTAAGCTTATTTTTTTCCAATTTAGTGCTTTAGGCTACTCTAAATTCTCTCTCCAACTTTCAAAGCTCAATTGCTAATACAAATAATTCCATCATACTTAGAATATTTAAATTAGTTTAAATAAAAATTTTCAACTCAATCAGAGTCTGTTTTCGATCCAGTTTGCCAAAAATTGGCCTGATTAGCCAATTTTTAGTGCTACCATAAAATTAATTTTTTTCACCAAATGATACTAAATCTCATAAAGGACTCAACTGGATATTTTGATAATTATTAAAACTTATTTTCTATTTTTAAGGGTCCTATCAAATCTAAAGTCAACCCATTTACAGTTTAATTCAAGTCTTGATTTTTTTCGTATTTTCGACTGTTGAAGATCTATTTGACTCCAAATTTCTTCCCTACACTTCTTGTGACTAGTATTTTCAGATGGTTAAATAATTTTTTTTCCATTTTCGGGCGTATTTTATACCCTCGACATACTATTCATCATCGAAAAATACTATTCATAACTACTGGAACTGTCAGGGCATTATAGGTATATAGTACTTTCAATTGTCCATGCCTATACCAAGTTCAAGCTACAAAAGCGATAGTGATGTAATTAAAAAAAGTATTAGAAATAAGCATGATTTAGAAGATTATTAATTTATTAATGGATACTATTATTAAAAACGAATGATTGTATATAGTTAGTGTACATGTAACATAGTTAAGATATATGTGAAACTAAGTGTGTAATGATGATAATGCCATATTTATATATGATGAATGAGACACGATATATGCAACTGATGCATTACATGTTAGTTAAATATGACATATAGTTATATGATTAGAATTGCATGGTTTTGATTTCTAATTTTGGGATACATAGGAAGTTAGGGATACAAATTTTGAGTTCAAACCAAACATCGATGTATTATTAAGTATCTTAGTGATTAATGGCAAGTTAGAGAAGTGACCTGTTGAAGAATTTCAAGGGTTAATACTAACTTTGAAGCAATAATTTAATAGAAAAATTTTATATCATATTACCTTGAATGGAGTGGAATTAAATAATTAGTGAAGGTAGTTGAGTAGGAGTGGATAGCCAATTCGTTCATACACCTAGGAATAATTCTAGATATTGAAAGTTAGTGCTAGCTAAACTTATTAATGCACATAGTAGAATGAAATCTTAAAATTATGAATTAAGTAGGTGTGTTTCTAGTTATACTTAGTGAACTAATATTATAAATGACTTAGTATATGTGTTGCTTGAGTAGGTTTCAAGTTGAAGATATTTCGGAGACTAAAATTATGGCATTCATGAAGAATCTCCTAATGATGAAGTGAAGATCATAGAAAGCATTATACTTTGTAAATTTCTTAATTGTATATTTAACTAAGTTTGAGTGTGATTTGTCTATGCAATCAACTTTGTTTTGTTATAAAGTTTTGAAATGTAATAATATGTGGTTTGTATCAAGATCAATTGAATAATATAATGATGTTTATATTTGTTAACTGGATATGATTTATAATGATTGTAACATCTAGAATACTCCTGAGGGGTATAAGAGTGTTATAGTATCAATGAAATCATCTTCCTAAATTCATAACACCTCAATATTCAAGCAAGATTGCCTTTTTGGAAACTGGATACTCCTCCTAAGGTTCAAAATTTTTTATAGCACGTATTGAGAAATATACTCCCACTCAGGAGTATACTGCTTCAACGTGGTTATGCTATTAACTCTTCTTGTTTGCTTTGTGATAATGGTGAAAATGATGCGCATGTTTTTTTCTACTGCCTATATGCGAGGGAAATATAGGGCTATTATGGATTAATTGTGCATGAGAATGTTACTTCTTTGAGTTCTTTACTATCTGATTTGTTTCTCAATTTGGGAAAGGATAGGTTTGAAGAAGTATGCTTACTATGGCAACTTTGGAATGTTAGAAACAAACTAGTTTGGCAAAATATTTTGATGGCCCCTCATGTTGTAGTTAGCTCTATGTTGTCTTCTTTTAAGGAGTGGAAAGCAACGAAAAATATGGTTAACAATGTATTTATCTGGTGAAAAATGCTGTCGTGCAAGCTCCAACATTAGTTTAAAGTGGATGTATAAGCTGGATTTGTAAGATTAATGCCGCCATTTTTTCTTCACAGGGTAAGTGTGGTTATGGGGCTATGTTCAGAGATATACATGGGCAGTTTGTGAAGGTAGTTTCAGGTCATTGGCCAAGGGTTTTCTCTCCACGGGTTGTAGAGGTTATGGCTCTTCATTTGGTACTCTTTTGGATTGCAGACTTTCTACCTACAAAAGGTGTTATTTTCACAGATGCTAAAGAGTTACCTATGGCTTTTGTCAATGATTTAGTTGATCTTTTAGATTATGGTTTAATCATTTCTGATTGTAAGTCCTTTTTTATACCGTTTACCTGATGTTAGTATTTCCTGGATTAGTAGAACAAATAATTGTGAAGCTTACAAGCTAGCTAGAGCTTCCTTACTATTTGAGTCTTTTATTTGTTAAGAGAATGTTCCTACTTGTATTTGATTTTTTGTTTTATAAAAATCATTTTTTCTTCAAAAAAACTCGATGCAATATAATATCTTATTATAAAAATGAGTATTAGTTATACTCATTTTTTATACAGATAATTAATTTCATGTATGATATATGGAACAATGCATATGTGATAGTTCAAGTAGTGAAAGTGATATGTTTGATTTATTTATAACTAGATATCTAACAACTCATTACAATTTTTTTATAAACAAGATACATTGCATAACTTTAATACTTATTGAAAAGAAATATATCCTTGAAATTTTATTAGGAAATCCATACTAGATGTGATGAATGATTTTGCATAGCACCATATGTATTTAAGAATTTGTGTGATAGACTGAAATTGATGGGTTTATTAAGAGACATGAGAGATGTTAGTTTAAGAGAATGAAAAGCAATGAGATTGGTAGTTTTACATCATAATACACGTCAAATGATTTTAATTGGAAAATATCAACATTCAACTTCTACAGTGCTTAAATGTTGTAAGATAGTAATTTAGATATTGGCTACTTTGGGTACCAATTTGGTCAAACATATCAATAGAGGACCTATGCAACCAAAAATTCAATGAAATCTAAGATTGTATCCATATTTTGAACTATGAAAACTTATTTTAAAAATATTTTGTTTATAGGTGGCAAATAGGCAGGTTGGGATTGGACCATAAATGTGCAGATCATAGATGGATCAAAAAGTATGAGTCATAAACGGGCCAATACACAAATGAATTTGGCGGATTTGGACCGATTTATGAATTTAATGCAAGTTATTGTAAATTTTTTTATTAATAAATTAATGGATACGATGATAATGATATTCAATTTAATATTATATATAATCAAGTTGAAAATATAATATAAATAATAAGTTGATATATAGAGAAAAATAAAATATTTCATTAATAATTTAATTTTACTTCAAAAATAGAACTTTTACAAATATTGAATACACAAATAGTAAAAAATTAATCTAACAAAATAACAATAATATGTTAATTTATTTTTTACCTCCAATTGATGATAAGTTCATACTTTAATTTAATTTTGAAATTTTGATTTATTTGTGAATATCGTAACTGACCGAATGAAAGCTAACTCTAATTAATTTTGCAATTTTGATAAATAATAAATTGTAATTAGCAGATAAAAAAGTTTTAAGAAAATGTTGTGGGAAAATTTTATTGAGCTGGCTATTATAAACTATTTATTAAATAGTTATTATATAAATTTAAGAATAAATTAAAAAAAATAAATGCATAACTCAAAATAAAACAAAATCAATTCTAAAATACAAAGTAACAGGGCAAAATAGCCTTATCGGATAAGGCTTATCCTTTTCTTGACTGATATCTTAGCATTAAATATGAACCGGATAAGTTATAATTATTTTTCTCTATAACTCATCTAAATTTTTAAATGTATTAAATCCAAACAAATCAGCTGAATTATGAATTAAATTTTTTTATAATGGATTGATTGATTTTATGTGAATTATATGAATTATGTTAATTTTTTTATGTTATCTCGTAGCCATATAGATTATAAATTATTCATATTTCTATATTTTTAAATATAAAGCATTAATTTTATTTTTATAATTTTTTTTAAAGTTTCACATGCATATAAATTCATAGTGCCATAAAATTTAAAATTTCATAAAAAATTTAATAATATCCTAAAATTTAAAATTACAAATTTTTAAACTATAAAATTAATTGATTTAATTATAATACATAAAAAAAATAGATGTTCTATTTAAATAATACAAATAAAAAAAATACATATTCTATCCATAAGTATAAAATCTCATGATTTGAAGTACATTTGCAGAAGCTAGCTAGAAATTAACACATAATACGTCATATTAATATGGTTATTAAGAACCGGAAAATCATGGAAGAAACTCATTTTGACGTGAATCTCACTAATTTAATGGCAAAAAAGAGTATTTCTTTTTTCAGCAAAGCTGCTAAAGAGAGTAATTAAAATTTTAAATAGATTTTTATAATTTTAAAATGAAAGAACTAAAGGAGATTATTTGATTTATTAAATGTACAAAATGTATTAAGTGGTGTTTAATCTAGCTTTTTTAAGATAACTAATGTTTTTTTTTAACCAACCAACAGTTAAAAGGCTTTCAATAATATTTTTTTATATGTATTTTTGTAAAATTAGATTAATTGGTTGGATTATATAATAATCCATAATATTTATGTATATTTTTAAAATATTAAAATGGATTATATGAGTTATAATAATCTCCTATAATTGTAATAAAAAATGGATTAAGTGCGTTGAGTTAGATGGGTTAAACGGGTTATACCAAATTTAAACATCCCTAATTTCAATGGTTTCATCCACTTCCCTTCCAATTCAATCTCTCTCAAACCCAACTTATCTCAAATACTCAATTTGAAAATCCAAAAATCCATTAAATCGAATGATGCAAAACCAACAAATCTAACAAAAAAAAAAAATATTATCCATCAAATGCACTTCAAATTCGTCCCTAGCTAGAACCCACCAACGACAATGGCGATGATATTGGTGAATCTCCGTATTCCACCACCTTGAATAATGCGGACACATTTCCAATTGAAAAGAGAAGGAGATCTCAAATCCTTCGCAAAAGGAAGCAAAAACAACAACTTTCAAAAGGCAAGCCTTCTAATTTTGAAATTGGGTGGAAGAGGAGTAAGCAAATTCAAATAGAGAAAGAAAGAATAAGTGAAGAGATAAACCGATAGAGTTTCGATATCTCTAATTTTCTTTTCTCTCTCCAAATGAAGAATTTAGCCCTTATATAGGGCTCCAATTAAGGTAACATAAATTACCTTAATTATTATGAAAATTAAATTGGCAGTTACAAAACATTAATAATAGAAATAAATCCATTATTAAATAGGAAATAATATTCCATTAATATGTCAGTTACCAAAATCAATTTTGGTAACTTTCCTCATTACTACATATTAATAGCAGATTTTCTAATTATAGGGAATCCCGATATGGAACTAATCCCATATATATATATATATATATATATATATATATATATATATATATATATATATATATATATATATATATATATATATATATATATATATATTATTTCCTATCCTGATATTATCACATTTATATCAGGGCCAATTTTTCATCTCGTGAGTTATGAACGTATCCCAAACTACTTCATCTCCCACTTGCACATGACAAAATAATTTTCAGTCATTATCTCCAATCATACAGACAGACAGTTCATGTGGTCGGCACACGTAGAGAACACTAATTCTATACACCTATTGGGGATATATAATGTCTTGAGAAACAAGATCTTCTCACAATTGTATGCCAAACCCTAGATAGTTTTCTCACATTCATTGTTTTATCTCATTATCTCATAAAAATAATTTTCGTGTTCACTATTATGCCTTTACTTATAAAGGCTATAATAGGTATACCAGTGAACCACAAAACTACCGAATGTGATCGAAAAATATCTTTCCCTTTTACTATATACCATCCATCATAGTCCAACTCATTTTTCTAGTTAGATCTATCGGATCAAATTTTTTTTATGATCCTTTGGAGACTAACTAACCTAGCCATACTAAACTATATTTCTGGTGCAAGTTAAGAGTCCCGAGGGGAGAAAATTAGGATCTCACACTAGAAAAAATTTGAGATCATTTCATAATATTCTCATAGTCAACTTAAGCACACATGGTATGATATATATGTTATGGTGTTTGTTCCTTTCTCTTAAAGGAGTATATGTCTTATTATTATTTAACACCATACAAAAGCATAAGGTTGCAATGTACTAAAGCACTCAACCTTAGTCCACTTCTTTTAGAACTACTTCTAGCTTTTGGACAGAACATAATAGTTACATTTAACTTATCATGGGATTACACTTAATCAAGTTTAAATCTCAATCCAAAGCATACAACCTCATGTATGTCTTTATCTTTCATCTTAACAAGATTATTCTTGTATTTTCTGCAAAACAACACTTTTATTTTGAACAGGTTCTCAAGTTCATCATATGTTCAAAAATCTCATCATCTTAGTCTTTGTCAATCCATTATCAAAACTAAGGTATACACCCATGTGAGTGGATTACTTTTTTGTCTGATATGCTCGATCATATAATAAATAATAGTAAATTTTTACATATAAACATTCACACTCATGTATTGTCAAATAATGAACTTTATTATTATTCATAAATAAAAATGTTAAAGGATCATATAAACAGTACAAATTAAATTCTATGCAAACCTTGAGATCTAATGTGTCTCTAAAAATACATCTCTCAATACATATTTTATGTTAATGGATCTGCAATCATATCCAGTAAGAAAATGTATTGTAAGTTCAATTCTTCTAATATAACAATATTTTTAATTTATTGATACTTAATGTCGATACATCCATCGCTGACTGATTATCACCATAGACTATCACAAGTTACTCTAAGATAGTTACTCATAAATGGTTCACAAACTATTTTAGCCAAACTGCCACTTATATTGCAGTAGATGAAGCAAGAAATTTGGCTTCCAATGTTGATGGGGCTTTTTGTTTCTTCATAAAATGGCACCTTTGCCAAGCAAGAATACATATCCTGAAGTGGATTTTCTCTCATCCACATCACTTTCCCAATCAACATTTGAGCATCCTCTCAATTGCATATCCTTTCTTTAATAACAGAGATAATAGTTTACGATACCTTTAAGGTATATAAGTATCCTCTTTACAACTTTCCAATGTGCTTTGCCTGGGTTAGACTGATATTTACTTACTATGCCCACCTCATAGCATATATCAAGTTTTGTAAACAACATTGCATACATTGGACTACCCACAGCAATGGCATATGGAACGTTCCTTATACGTTCCATTTTATCTGGTGTTTTAGGATACATACTTTTGCTAAAAAGTTAATTCTTAATAGTGGGGCTGTCTTTAGGTTTAAATTTTGCATATTAAATCGTTCAAAAGCCTTATTATTTTATGTCTCTTAAAATAGTGATAATAACCTTCTTGAACGATCTCTTGAAATCTTAACTTAAAGGATATAAACTGCTTGATCCATATCTTTCATCTCAAAGTTGGATAATAACCCATCTTTGATTTGATTTATGTATTCTTTGTCATTTTCAGCTATAAGTATATCATCTACATACAACGTTAAAATGATAAATTTATTTTTAGAGCTCTTTGAGTAAACACGATGATCTTCATTAATCATGTTGAACTCATTCGACATTATTGTTTCATGAAATCTCAAATATCATTATCTCAAAGATTGCTTTAGGCCATAGATCTATCTCATCAATTGGTAAACCTTATGTTCGCTGCTTTCTTCAATGAAACCTATAGGCTGATCGATATAGATTTTTTATTTTAATCCTCCATTGAGGAAAGCAGTCTTTGCATCCATTTGATGTAGTCCTAGGCCCAAACTAGTCACCAAGGCTAGAATCAACCTTATCAATGTAATTCTAACAATAGGTGAAAAAAAACCTTTTTATAGTCAATTTCTTTCTGTTGTGTAAACCTCTTAGTGACTAGCCGAATCTTGTATCTTTCGATGCTGCCATCAATTTTTCACTTTATTTTGAGAATCTACTCATTTCCAATTAGTTTGTGTCCTTTAGGTAGATCAACTAGTTCTCAAATATGGTTCAATCTCATAGATACCATTTCTTCTTTGATCGTTTTAATC
>JBBPFJ010000647.1:31951-64333 GCA_037975025.1 Excoecaria agallocha
CTAGTTAAATGAACACTTTAAACAAAATAAATTTATATAACTTGTAAAAATATGAAAGAGTAGGATATATACCTTTTGATAGATATTTTTGAAAGACATCCATCAAAGTCAAATGTAGCAATTTTGTTTGAATCATGCAGGTCCACATCGAAGTCAAAACCTAAAAAGATGATTATATTAGGACTGTAATGCTATAAAATGAAGCATCATATAAAGAAGAAATCACTTACAGATCAAGTAAACTTAATAACAGAAATTTGCATGCCCAAGCAAATCCCAAGATAAGGAATATTATTCTCTCTACTTGGCAGCCAGTATTATTTCCTTCACACCACGATCCCCAAACCCACCAAGCACTAAGACCATTAGGCCAAGGCGAGTCTCTACCTTCCCCCCTAAATCCTAATCCTAATCCTCTCCTAAAACTCTCCTTATATGCAAGGAGTTGTTGGCCTATCACAATCAATCTACTTTATAGAAATAACCAAATAAAGTGAGCATTTATTCCAAAATCATAAACTTGTGAATTAAGGTGAACTATAGAGGTGGTTTAAATATCAAAATTATGGTCCTGGTGACATCAAGCATGTCCTTTTAAATATAAAAAATAATAAAAGAGCAATAAGGACTTCTGCATCACTGTATTAATATAAATCTTGGAAATGCAATACAACTAAAAGAAAACTGACATCCCTAAATAATTTTATTTGTCACTGTATCAACGTGTTTAACTAAGAATATTGTTAGTTATCATAAGTACATGATTATATATCTTATCATATAATAATAATAATAATAATAATAATAATAATAATAATAATAATAATAATAATAATAATAATAATAATAATAATAATAATATCTATCATCATGCTTATATATATATATATATATATATATATATATATATATATATATATATATATATATATATATATATATATATATATATATATTATCAAACTTATTCAATACATTACTATCACTACAAGAAAATAGCCAAATAGCAACGGAATTCATTTTGTTGCTAATTTAGCAATGGAATACCAAATAGCAACGAAAAATAAATTTCGTTGCTAAAATTGGTTGAAGTTTTAGGGATTTAGCAACGGAATAAAAAATGATTGTATTCTGTTGCTAAAAATGAGGGAGATTTTAGCGCCAAAATATAGCAACGGAAATTAGAAACGAAAAATAATTTCCGTTGCTAAAAATGGCGGTACTTGATAGCGGGAAAAATTTGGGATGAAAATTAGCAACGGAAATTATATTATGTTGCTAAAATAGCAACAGAAATTAAATTTTGATGCTAAAATAGCAACGAAATATAAATTTCATTGCTATTTTATGTCGAATTTAGTGAAGGTATAAATAATAGCAACGGAATATAAATTTCATTGCTATTTTATGTCGAATTTAGTGAAGGTATAAATAATAGCAACGGATTTTAGCAATGGAATTAATTTTCGTTGCTATTTTAGCAATGGAATTTAATTTCAGCTTTTCATGTTTTATTCATTTCTTTGATTTTGTATTCATCCTCACCAAAGCACTTTGTTGCAATGGGTTCAGTAGTGGGTGCATTGCTAGACCCACGAAGAGTAGATTTGATAGTAGCTTTTGGGGAAACAACTGGGAAGCCTGCTTTCGAAAGGGTTCTTGAGAGGATGAAGAGGAGCTCGGAAGGTAGAATAAGTCTAGTTGTACAAATTTCTTCATCTTCATATATTTGCTTTTTTGAAATTATCACCACATATGAAATAATTTCTTATGTGTCAAAGATTAAGCACACTCGTAGGGCGCCCCTTGCGATATCATGTCTTTTTATCTATATAAGAAAGTTGGTGTCTTTTTCAGCTTATATGATCTTCCCCTCACTTCCAGAGAAGTAGGAAATGAGACTCTCCACAAGAATGGCAGACGCAAAAGGAATTTCAATTCCAATAGTGAAACTTGGGAACCCAGGATTTCAGGTATTACCCTTTCCTTCATTTTAATTTTTTAAATTTCCTTCTTTGATCAAGAAAAATGTCAAATTTGAACTGATTAAATAGAGTGAAACAGGGAGATTAAGCAATTGATTAGGGATAACTAAAACCCTGCTTTATAGTTTCTGAGAAATCCAAATGCCTGTTTCTTGTATTTTTCCATTTTGCAGTTGGCTAATTCTAGTGGATTAATCAGTAATTTTATCTATAAGCAATGATGATCAGGGTTTATATACGATATTAAAGATAGAAAAAGTGCAATTCTTTTAAGTAATATGTTATTGATTCTATCCTCAATTAGATATGCATTTCTCGAATTTAAGAGAAAATTAGCATGTAAAATGAGTTTTCCAAAGGGGTCAAAAATGAATTATTTTGTGATTTTTTGGTAAGGGTTAAGGGAAAAGCATAATTTCGTAATTTTTAATAGTGAAAAATCTTCAATCTCAACTTCTGCAGATCTCTAACTAGTGTCCTAATCAAGAAACCAAAGAAGGAAATGAAGCACACTGGATCTTTAATGCCTATGTTGGGAAGCCTAGAGGTAGGATACTATTATTTTTTCTCTTTCGCTTGATTTATTAGATAATATATTTGTTTCTAATTTACATTCAGGTGAGGAAAAAGAGGGGTTTGGCTTCAAAATTCCTGTCAATGCTGCAAAAGAATTGGACAATTGAGGGATTTCTAATTTATTAGATAATATATTTGTTTCTAAATTATATTTAAATTTATTATTAAATTATGTAATTAAGATATGGATTCCTTTCACTTGAACTAGGAAAAGAAAATAATTTATATGAGTAAAAACAAGAAAAGACCAAATATCCTTGAAAAATTCTAAAACTTTAAACTGAAAAATAACAACCTTAACGTTATTTTTTGGGCCTGAAAAATGCCATTATAGGAGCTTTTCTTTGTAACAAATGACCATCTCGAAACGAGCTTTCCGAAAACATATTATAATAAGAAATCTGACACTTATAGCAAAAGTTATGACCAAAATAGTCTGTACCGTAAAAATAATCCATTTAGACTGATTTTCTCGTATTCTTTAGGGTCTGTTATGGTTGGTTTTCTTTTATTGCTCTATATGTTATTTCTAGTGTCTTATGAACTATATATGGTAATCATATATGTTAAATTTGCCTTATTCCATAACAGGCTTGTTAAATCTTTTAAAGTAAATACATGGTCAAACACTATTTATTTGCCATAATTGCTATGTGAGAAGGCTTCTGACTAGCAACTAGTCTCATTAAGCATATATAAAATTATGTATTAACATGGACCACTAGTGTAAATTCAAATGACTACATTGTCACAAATCCCTTCTTGATTTCCACATTAAAACTATAATTTATTCCCTGAAAAGCATTAGAACTAGTCTCATTTTGTATATATGTAAAATTATGCAGCTTATGAAAAAACAAAATTGACTTTTGGTTGCTAAAATTAGCAACGGAAATTTCAATTCCGTTGCTAATTTTAGCAATGGAATTGACTTTTTCGTTGCTAAAAAATTACCAATTCATCGAAAATGAGTTGGTTGAATTTAGCAACGGAATTCATTTTCCGTTGCTAAATTTAGCAACGAAAATGAAATTCCGTTGCTAAAAAGTAGCAACTGCTGGATTAGAACGAAAATTTCCATTGCTAATTTCCGTTGCTATTTTTCCATTGCTAAATTGCATTTTTGTTGTAGTGTATGGTTTATAATAACTGACAGTAGCTTAATTGAATATCATCAGTTCCTATGCACCTTTACATATTTCAATATACATAAATCTCATGAATTAATTTAACTCCTTAACTACTTACCAACACATCATAGCCATATAATACAAAATGCTTAGGTATATTTGTAAAGTAATTAAGTAAACAAAATTAAACTTACCCCTATTCACATCTTATATATCAAGTAATTACGGTAAAATAATGCACATTTTCCTAGTTTAAATACTTGCTATTTAAATGCGTTCTTAAATCTAGTATTTAATTGTATGGTAGAGCATTCCACACTTTTATGTCTTTATATTGCATATAAGCTAACCCATCATTGCTAATCACTTATTAATAATGAATACTTTTTCATGGAAATTGAAGGATAACAACTCATAATTCTATTATTAAAGCATTAATTTAGAATCATTTGATAATTTATTAACTTACTTTAATGATGGTTCACTAAAAAAACCATGTTTAAATTATCACCTTATAGATTTCTTTATAATTAACTGATATAATTTTAGTTCTTGTTATCTAATTATCCTTTATTGCCAATTATTTACAATTTAATCAATAGCATGCTAAATATTTGGTTTCAACTAAGTAATTAACTATACTTAAATTAATTAATAGGGAACTGTCTTACCAATACTCTAATACATCATCAATGATGAATATTTATGGTAAATTAGAAAGACTTAAACTAAATAATTATAAATAGTTATTCCTCAAATGAAAGTTTAACGAACTTGGGAGAATTCACTGTATCTAAAAAAGGGCTGTTCTTTTATAGTTTAAACAAGGAGCAGGCAAATTCCACTCGGTTGAGCAGTAAAGGACACTCGGAAGCAGTAAAGGGCTGTTCTTTTATCGTTTAAACAAGAAGCAGACAATCTATCAATTAAATAAATTAATCTCTTAATTTACTATCTTCACATTCATAGCAGAGCATAATGATTATTTAAAAATCAATAAACAATTGCTTCAAACACAATGCAACATTCAAGTGAAATTTCTTATAGCATATCAAGTAGAAGCAATTAAAATATTCACAAGACTTCTACAAAACATTTTAATATACTTGCAATAGGATTAAACATGATAGATTTATAAGATGATAAGGACAAGTAACTAAATCATAGAACAAATGATCGTATATAAAACAACTTGTGAAACAACAATAGGATGACCTTACCAACTGAAAAGGACAATTGGCGCAGAGCCTCAATGAATGGCATTGACTCGATATCATCTAAAAGAGAAAGAAAAAAGTAGTTATTAGCATATATATAATTTTCAAAGCATTGATGTATCTTTATTTCAAATCATTTCACAGTGGCTCTACTAGAAGATGATGCCTTGCATAGAAATTAGGTAAAGCTCTTTACAAAGGCAAATAAAATACATTATGGTGTGTAAAACATTTTGAAAAGACACAAAATTTCATTAACTTTATAGTGTTTTATCAGTTACCCCTTTGCTTCATGCAATCAAGTACACTTAGAGTTTGACAACAATAAGAAAAAGAAAGCAGAAGTAAGAGATGAACATTTTATAGGAATTCAAGCAATCATACAAAGCTGATGGGTAGAAAAAATTGGTGTGATTCTATTTACCACATTCACAAGCTGACATTTAAAAAGAAAAACAATATTACAAATAAATAAAAAAATACTTCATCCTTTCCTAAAAATTATAAAAAAAAATCGTGGTAAGTGTAAAAAAAAAAAGAAAAGAAATCCTCATCAAGAAAGTTCCTCCTTGTTGAACTTGTTCCAAGATTCCTGTTCAAATGCAATAACACAGAAGAATTTTTAGTGTGGACTAACCACCAAATATCATTTTCTACCGTACCAAATCACTTATGACGACAATAACTAACTACTACTTAAACCAAATCTAATAGATTAGGTATACAGGAAACCCAAGGTAAAAATATGCATCCATGTGATATTTACCAAAGCTCATCCCCACTCCACCTTTGCATTGATGAGTTCTGAGAATAATTTCAGCTCCAGCAGTTGATTACTACAGGTAATTGGATGATGTCACACCAAATGTTCACCGATATATAAGCTTCCATATAGCATTTTTCAATTGGTTGGGCAATCTATTTTCTTGCATGAGCTCATGGAACAATGACATCCAGGATGTTAGGTCAAGAAGTAGGAAATGTAATTCTACTATGTTATTTAATTAATGCTTGTAAAGGAATACCAATTGAAGAACTTCCTACTAGAAAAATGTCTTTGGTTGTGCTGACAGACAAATTACATAAGAACTCGACCTTCAGAACAAAATTGACCTATTGGGCTAAGCATGCATCAATCACACAAGTAGTCTAGGATAGTCTATTATTAAATTCATTTCAAGAGAAAGTGAATGCATGCAAGAACTGCTTTCAAGTAATAGAAAATTGATAATGGTATCTTTTATGAATCAAATCTGAAACCACAGTTAAAAAAAATAAACGTCTCAATTCCATTTTTTAGTAATATTTAAGGTCCTAATTATAATTAACCATTTTATCTTTATTTTTTTCTAAATATATATATTCAACATTCTTTTGTTCTTCCAAATTAAGCTCAGGTTGATGATTAATGTTCTAAGCAAATATATTCTACCAATTAAACCAAAAAAAAGGAATTGGATTCCATATATGCACATAATCATGCACATCAACTTATTAAAAAACCAGCTTCTCTCATAACTCTACTAACTCTAAGATTATCTAAAGCCACACAGCAAGTAACCTCAGAAAAGAAAAAGAGAGAAGGCAGCAGGTTTCTACCAAGCATGTGTTCTACTGTGGAAGTGTCAGGTTAAAAACACAACAACCAAAAAAATAAAACCACCAATTAAGCACGCGTTTTACCTTTATGTGCCAGCACCAAAACAGAGGATTCACACAACAAATCGTGTTCTGGCCTCTTTCCTAATTTATCAACTAAAATGAAAAGAGAGAGTAATTAAAATGGAAAAAAGCTAAAGCTGAGAAAAAGGTAATTATACAAACCTTAAACAAATGGAGATTTTGCTTAAATCAATTGGAAACAGTGAAGCATCACCATAAGTGAGTCAATCTTCAATCTCTTATCATTTTCTCTTACCAAACCAAAATCTCAAAACCCAAACATAAACCGAACACTAAATACAAAAATCTTAGAAATTAAATTCCATACCTTCATGAAATTGCCATCTCCTTTTCTCTTTTGTTTCTTCAGTAAACCAAACTGATATATGGTAGAAAATCCACCTCAGATCTCCACCATCTTTCTGTTGAAAATCTTCAAAATCTGCGAGAGAGAAGGGGGAGAAAAAAGGGTAGAGAGTGACAGAGAGAGGGGGGATGCGAGCGGCGCAAAAAGGAAAAACAAAAAAAGGGAAAGAAGCAGTATTTATACCTAGGGCTCACTAAAAATAGCAACAGAATTAAAATTCCGTTGCAAATTTGCAACTGAATTATTTTTCGTTGCAATTTAGCAACGGAATAATAATTTGGTTGCTAGTTTACCAATCGAAATACAAAATCCATTGCTAAATTGCAACAGAAAATAATTTGATTGCAAATTTGCAACAGAATTTTAATTTCGTTGGTATTTTTTGGGGTGGTTGGGATCAAAATACCAATGGCAAGAGCAACGAAATATATATTCCGTTGCTATTTAGCAATGGAAAGTATCTTCCTTTGCTAAAATAGCAACGAAAATTTAATTTCGTTTCTAATTTAGCAATGGAAACTAATTTCGTTGCTAAATACCAACGAAAATTTAATTTTGTTGCTACTTTAGCAACGGAAACTTAATTTTGTTGCTAAAGTAGCAACGGAATCCATTTTTCGTTGCTAAATTTCGTCCCAAAATTTTTCCACCATCTTTGCCTCCATGTTTAGCAATGGTCATAACTTTCTGTTGCTATATTTTGGCAAGAAAATTTCCCTCTTTTTTTAGTAGCGGATTACCACCAATTTTTTTCGTTGCTAACCAAACAAAATTTAACCAAATTTAGCAACGAAATAGATTTTTCGTTGCTAATTAGCAACGAAAAATCAATTCCGTTGCTATTTTTGCGTTTCTATTTTTAGATTTTCTTGTAGTGATGGATCTGCAATCATATCCAGCGAGAAAATGTATTGTAAGTTCATTTTTTTAGTGAAATAATATCTTTAATTTATTGATACTTAATGTCGATACATCCATCGATGACTGACTATCACCATAGACTTTTACTAGTTACTATAAGGCAATTACTCCCAAATGGTTCACAAATTGTTTTAGCCAAAACTGCCTTTTGTACTACAAAAAAAGAAGCAACAAATTCAGCTTCCGATGTTGATGGGGCTTTTTGCTACTCTATAAAATAGCACCCTTTCCAAGCAAAAATACATAACCTAAAGTGGATTTCCTCTCATACACATCACTTCCCTTTCTTTGATTAACAAAGAGAATAGTTTGTAGTATCTTTAAGGTATTTAAGTATCCTTTTCACTGCTTTCAAATATGCTTTATCTAGGTTAGGCTGATTTCTACTTACTATGCTCCCTGCATAGCATATATCAAGTCTTGCACACAACATTGCATACATTAGACTATCCACAACAATGGCATATTGAACGAGCCTTATGCATTCGATTTCATCTGGTATTTCAGGATACATACTTTTGCTAAGAAATTGATTCTTAACACTACAAGAAAATATCAAAATAGCAATGGAATTATTTTCGTTGCTAATTTAGCAACATAATTTATTTTTCGTTGCTAAAATCAATTCTGTTGCTAAATTTGGTTGAAATTTTTATATTTAGCAATGGGATAAAAAATAACAACGAAAATTAAATTTAATTAGTTGCTAAAATAGCAACAAAATATATATTTTGTTGCTATTTAGCAACAAAATTTGGTTTTCATTGCTATTCCCTTCGATATTGTGGCCCTCCCAGAGATAAAAAATTTGGGGCCAAAATATAGCCATGAAAAGTAGCAAAGGAAACCTATAACCATTGTTAAATATGGCAGCATTATATGCCGAAAAAATTTTGGAATGAAATTTAGCAACGAAAAATTAATTTCATTGCTATTTCCTTCAGTATTTCGGTCCCACATAGATAAAAAAATTTAGGGCCAAAATATAGCCACAAAAATAGCAATGGAAACCTATAACCGTTACTAAACATGGCAGCATTATATGGCGGAAAAATTTTAGAAAGAAATTTAGCAACGAAAAATTAATTTTGTTGCTAAAATAGCAACGAAAAAAATATGTCGTTGCTATTTAGCAACGAAATTTACATTTTATTGCTATTTAGCAACGAAAATTAAATTTTGTTGCTAAAATAGTAACAGAATTTACATTTTGTTGCTATTTAGCAACAAAAATTTAATTCCATTGCTAAAATAGTAATGAAAAAAATTTCGTTGGTATTTTGGTCCCAAAGAGGTGAAAAAAATTTAGGTTCAAAATAGTAACGGAATAATTTTTTGTTGCTAAAATTGCAATGGAAGAATAATCGGTTGCAATTTTAGCAACGAAATTTATATTCCGTTGGTATTTTTGGCCCTAAGGAGATGAAAACAATTTCTGACCAAAAAATAGCAATGGAAATGTATTTCGCTGCTAAATTTGCAACGAAAAACTATTCGGTTGCAAATTTGCAACACAATTAGATTTTCATTGCTAATTTTTATTTTTAATGAAAAATTTTTATTTACAATGCTAATTTTTATTAGAATTGATGTCAAACGTAGACCTGAATTTTGCTTTCATTTTTACAACATTGATTAATTCGAGACTTTCTGATAGAATTTCTAAAACTAAATGTCGGCCTTTAATTTATTTCAACTGTCCATCTAAATTCCTACAAGATCTGAATATAGATTGCCAGCAGAAGATATAATAGCACTTCAAGAGGTACTAATCTATTATAATTTTAATTCTTTTTTTTTTCTAGTATGGCAGTTGTCGGATTTGAGGTTTTGCTTGTCTAGTTGCTTTAATGTTTGTTTATTGGTTTGAGGATTTTAATTTCACCTGGTTTTCCTTTTTGGTTTTTGTTAGTTGCTTTAATGTTTGTTTGTTGGCAGTGGTCTCCATGATAATGTATCCATTTTGGTTATATTTATATGTGTTTCACCTATTTTTCTTCTTGTCCAAATTGGTATTACTTTCAGGAGAAGCTGCTACTGATGCTATTAATTTCATTAAAAAAAGCCTGAAATTGGTAGAAAGTCCATTCCATTAAGCAAATTCAACTAACTGAAAGTAAGTGAAACTATTTGTTGAGAGGTATGTACCTAGTGTTCATTTTCATTTAATTTAATTTCTCTTGATGTGACCATAAATCACATTAGTTTATATCGATTAACTTATTGAAAAGCAACATGCAGAAAGTCTAACTTATAGCAAACTCTATCTCCACGCCCATGCATAAAATAAAATCAAGCATTTATGAATTAAAAATTGAGTGCTTATTTCAATCTAATTTAGAATATCGACATGTTAGCTGCTGCATGTTCAAAAGAAAGAAAACCCTTAAAGAAATTTTATGTTTTGCTTCATAAGTAAACAAAAATGGTTTGGAAAGGCTTTGAGGTTTATGTAGGTCCACATCAATTTATTATGCAGAATTGGATGCTCATGAATGAAACAGCTTTTAGATTTTTGTAAACCCACTTCAATTTATTATACAAAATTGGGAGTCCATGTGTGCAAAAGTCAATGCAAAACTCATACATCTAGAAATAGTCAAAAGTAATTTTCCTTGAATTGAATTGAGATGAAAATGGTGTCTTGCATGATTGACCTGTTAATGGTTTGGAATTTATCTATATTGACTGCGAGTTTTGTGGAAAAAGTTTTTATAGGTATTTATTGTGAGTTCATAAGAACAAATTGTCCCTAAGACTGGATTAAATGGGATCTCACTGTTCTTTTATTAAAGAGAAGTTAGAAAACTTTAAATTTTTTATGGTGAGTTTTGGAATATGGTCTTGTTAGTTGTTTTGGTCGAAAAGGAATGGATTTTATTTTGAAACCCTTTTTATTTTATTTTTCTAAAACTTAGGCCATTATAAAACATTTTATGGTGTTGGGGGCTTGGGGTGTTGTTCCCTGAGCTATTCATTTTTTAGAATGAACATCAACTAAATCATGTGCGAGGGATTTGTTTATATTTGGCATTGAATTAATTCTCTCTACCTAGAAGTTAAAGTTTGTCCCAGATATTTTAATGCTTTACTTGTCTTAATAGATTTTATATTTCTTGCTTGCAAGCTAAAAGTACCCATGGATATAATCAGATTGCAAATAGAACCATGAGACATATTGAACAGTTTTCACATTTTGTTCGAGTCTTGTATATTCGGTTCAAGTTGTACTCCTTTTTGTCCTGAAAATTTCATCACATTTAGAGGGTTATGTAGGCTATTAATGTGTTCTAGTCTAGAATGCACTTAAATTTATTTTTGGGCTACTGGAGGACCTCGCTTTGAACATTTTGAGCGCATATGAGCCTCTTAACTGCAGTTCTTGCTTGATGATCGTTGGGCCCAAGCGGGTGGCATTGACTTTTCACTACCCTATGGACCTTTGACTTTGTTGAAATGGCTTGGTTCTATTTTTCATGATTAAGCTGGGAGATCTATCAAAAAGGTATCATCTTTTATTTTGTCCATGGACCCTCTACAAAAAATACCTATATTATTTAAGCACTAACAAGTTCTTTCTCTTGGATAAAAATGTCAGTATGTAATAGGTAAAGGTCAGTTCAGCTGAATTACGCAAGGTGTTACATGATTCTTTTGGAAGCTGTTTTTACATGTTGATTATTTTAGACTTACAGGTGAATCTATATAAGTTTGAATCCCTAAAGATTCATCTACAATGCTTCAACTACTTGAATACACTTCATGTTGTAGTTTTCATCAAATGGATTTCTTACTTGTTACAAATTCTTGACTATGGTACTTTTTTTAGTCCTAATTATGTTTAGAAAATATTAATTAATTCTAATTCTTTATTAACTTTAACCATTTACCAAGTTACTTTATAGTTCCTAAAATTTTATTTTTATTTAATAAAGTCCTTTATGAACTTTTAATTTCTTCTTTTTTTTCCTACAAATCAACATTTATATTTCCATGTTCATGACTAACCTTTTATACTCTTTTGAACACCTATGATTTTTAGGATGTTACAATGACTATGGATGTTTTAGGTATAAATAAACTTACATGCAATAGGAATCTCACATCTTGAACTCTTCATATTTCTCTTTGCACTATGTACATATAACAAGGACCTCATTAATTAGTTTAAGATTATAATGTTTTAGATATAATGCTTTTTATTTTCTAAAACTTATTTGATGTCGAGATCATTCATGTTTTGACAAAAATGTTTCTTTATTTGCTATTTAGCTTTTTATTTTCTATTGTACTTTAGCTTTTTATTTTGTTTCTACTGTTGCAAAGAAATGAAACCATTACACAAGAAGTATTGCTTCATTGAATTGTACAAATTAACATCATGTAATTCAGATTCAGTAACAACATTTCTTAGCTATATTTTGTCCTTGTCAAGTCTCACGAGTGTAGTACAACAATGATGTAATGAGACATTATCTCACTTTATTAGCGTTTTTGTTGTTTCATTCAAGATTACAATTAGTAATTCTAGCATTTCACTTAAATTCTGACTTAGAGGGAAGAAGTTACACACAAATCTTATGTTTTATATCAGCTATAAATGTATGAGGACCACATGGTCTCATGTGTTGTTTTCTCTTTTATATTGCTCTCGCCTGACTTGCTTAGCTTTACTGCCTATTTTTTCTTTCTCCAACTAGCTATTTTGGCAAAGACTGATAGTTATCTTGGTTTCTGATCTATGCTGGTGCTCTTTGTGGGTTGTTGCTATTTAGGAGGGTCTATCTGCTGTCAGGTTTTGGGTTGTTATTTTACTTTGACAGTTTTATAATTTGTTTATTTTTCTAGTCTTGGTGTTGTGCTTGTGCTCTCGCTTTTTTGGGACTTAGCCTTTTAGTTATGTTTTCCTTGATGCAATTGCCCTGGGTATTTTGCCTTTTTTCAAGTTGTTAGATCCATTTTATTTTTGATTGGGGATCTTTCTTTGGTTCACTATACTATTGTGTTCTCTTCTCATCAATAAAATCAAAAGCTTATAAAAAAACGTTAAAATGAACATTTTCTTATACATATGCATATGACTCTTTTATCTTCGATTGTTATCTATGTATACAAATCTAGTTACTTCTTTTGTCGAACTCTTCAATAACTTCCTATATGTCTTTCATTAAATAACATAAAATACTTCTTTTGTGTCACTGTTGAATCAAGGTATATAGGCTTAAATGATTCGACCTGTGACCTATTGGTTTTCAAAGGATAACTCAGTTATCATGGTTGAGTGCCACGTACCTTGATACAACTTAATTTTATGCCATGATGTTTTTTATGGTAATTCTGAATTGTTTTGTTCCAATGTTAGCAGTAAGATCAACCTATATAATTGCATATTTGGGTTGTTTGTTGAAAATTGATTTGTTTTGTTAAGTTATAATTGCATACATTGATAAACCTTTTCTATTTATTTAACCCATAAATCTAATTATGAAATTGCCTTATTTGAATAACAGTTACACAAGCATGAGTAATGTTGATAGATCTTGGATGTATAGGTGATTAACACCAGATGATTTCATTAATGTTGAGTTTGCCGATGGAGTTCAATCATTCATTGAATATGCAAGTTTGCAGACTGCATATATGGATGGTCCAAAAATTAGATGTCCATATAAAAAGTGCAAACATATTTATTTTCTCCCTACTGATGAAGTGCATCTACATTTGTTAAAAAAAGGTTTGTTCCAAATTATTTTCAATGGACACAGCATGGGGAGCCAATAATTTGTAGCACCTCTAGGGATAATCACGTATATTCACCAGTAAATATAGATGGATTTGTAGGGGGGCTGGTATTCGACCAAATAATGTGGATGTAAATGAAAATCTTTATGCACAAATGGTTTATGACGCAACTGGTTATTCCTTTCAAGAAAATATGCAGAATATTAAAGATGAACCAAACCCATATGCAAAAATATTTTTTGACTTACTCGAGTCAGCTGACCAAGAATTATGACCAAACTATGAGAAAATGACTTAACTGTCTGCCATTACCCAAATATTGAACATAAATTCTGAAGGTCATATTTCTGAATGAAGTTTAGATAAAATTCTTACATGTTACAATGATTTATTGCCTCCAGATCATAAAACGGTTGAAAATTTTTATGAAATAAAGAAGCTTGTTTAGGGTCTTGGTTTGCCCGTTGAATGAATAGCTTATTGCAGATTAGGATGTATGTTGTTTTAGGAAGAAGATATGGAATTAGAAGAGTGCAAATACTGTAGCCAACCTAGGTTTAAACCAAGAACGCGTACTAGGAAGCAAAAATTAGTTCCTTGGAAGCAGATGTATTATTTTTCGCTAACTCCAATACTTTAAAGACTGTATGCCTCTGATGTTACTGTAGCCCACATGAGATGGCATGATGAACATGAACAAAATGATGGAAGTATGACCCATCCATCAGATGTGCTCGTATGGAAACATTTCAATGACACACATACTGAGTTTGCAGCAGAAAGTCGAAATGTCGGGGTTGGGATTATCCACAGATGGGTTTCAATATTTTTGTTAATTGGGCCAACAATATTCATCATGGCCAATCATAATTACTCCATATAATTTACCTTCATGGATGTGTATGGACGAGACATACATATTCTTGACAATGATTGTGCCAGGGCCTAAAAATTCAAAGCATAAAATTGATGTATTCTTGCAACCATTGATATCTAAATTAAATCATCTTTGGGAATTCGGTGTTGAAACATATGATGTGTTCCTTAAACAAAATTTTCAGATGAAAGCAACTTTGATGTGGACTATTAGTGATTTTCCTGCATATGCTATGTTGTCTGGATGGAGCACAACAGGGAAATTGGCTTGCCCTTACTATGGCAATGATTATGATGTATTTCATCTTTTGAACGGGGGCAAAACATCCTGGTTTGACAATCATAAAAAATTTCTTCCTCTAGATCACCTATTTAGATGCAATAAACAAAACTTCATTAAGAACAGAATTGTACAAATACCTCCTCCCCCTAATAAATCTGGTGAAGATATATTGCGGGAGATTGATCAGTTAGGGCTACTAAAAGTTACAAAACATGAAAGTGAAAAGGTTAATAGGAACATAAGTCAAAACTTTGGCTGGAAAAAATGGAGTATATTTTGGAATTTGCCATATTGGAGAACTAATTTGATGCGCCACAATCTAAATGTTATGCATATTGAAAAAAATATTTTTGACAATCTTTTCAACACAATCATGAACATTGAAGGGAGGACAAAGGATAATGCAAAATTAAGAGCCGATTTGAAAATTTTTTGTAAAAGAAGTGAGCTAGATAAAGATCCAAATATAGAGAAATATCCAAAAGCATGTTACACTTTGGATAAAAAACAAAAGCAAACTTTGTGTGACTGGTTGAAAAGCCTAAAGTTTCTAGATGGATATGTTTCAAACTTGGCAAGGTGTGTTGATATGAGGAAGTACAAATTATTTGGAATAAAAAGTCATGATTGACATGTATTTATGTAGAGGCTCATTCCAATTGCATTTCGGGAGCTCTTACCAAATAATGTTTGGGAAGCTATAACAGAATTAAGTTTATTTTTCAAAAGGTTAACAGATTCTTAATTATAGTTGTCTGATATAGAAATACTAGAAAGGGATATTTTGGTTATCTTGTGCAAATTAGAGGCTATTTTTCCACCCAGCTTTTTTGATTGTATGGTGTATCTACCCATACATTTAATACACGAGGCAAAATTTGCTGGTCCAGTTCAATATCGATAGATGTATCCATTTGAGAGGTAGTTTTAGTTTTATAGTAAAACTTGCTAAAACTTTTATAGCTTTATACCAAATAAGTAAATATAAATACCCTAATTAAAATGTAGGAATTTGCATCACTTGAAGAAAAATGTTAAAAATAAGGCTAGAGTTGAAGGATCTATATGCAATGCATATGTAGTATAGAAAGCAAGTTTATTTTGTTCACATTATTTTGAGCCTCATGTGATCACTCGAGAAAGAAAAGTTCCTTGTAATGACGATGGGGGTGAGCAGATTGATGATGATAACTTATCTATTTTCAAATATCCTAGCCGAACACATGGACACTCAACAAGAAGAATGTTAACAGAGAAAGAAATAGAGGCTACACATGGTTACATTTTATTGAATTGCTAAGAAATTCAACCTTTTATGTAGTAAGTTTATGTTATATTTGAAATTGGCTAAATTATTTTTCTCGAAGATTAGAGTTTATAGCTAAGATAATTTAAAATGTTTTTAGTGAATACAAGGAGTTGTTAAGCGAGCTAATGCCAGGAAACTCATAGGATGACATCAATAAAGAAGTGGATAAAAACTTTCCAAGTTGGTTTGCAAATTATGTAAGTTTGTAGAGTGCAATAAAATTGAATGCTTGTTGCAATTACTGTTAAACTTATGAAATATTATATGTATTGATTAAATCTTTTTTATTATGTAGGCTTTTGAAAATAGAATAGAAAATAGGCTTATATGTGATCTTGCTAAAAGGCCTTTGCAAACTGTTAAATCATATCATGTCTATTTCGTTAATGGATACAAATTTCATGCAAAAAATCATGAACATAACATGACAACAGTAAACGGTTGGGTTTATATACAAGGGGAACTTATGGATTATTTTAGCAAAATTATTGAGATACTTGAAATTGAATATCCTGCATTGCCGATAAAATGGTGTTTACTTTTTAAGTGTGAGTGGTTTGATCCAACTCCTAACGTTGAAACAAAAGTACATAGCCGATATAATCTCACTGAAATCAACCAGCAGAGAAGATTTAAGCAATTTAAACCATTCGTGTCAGTAATGCAAGTGGCCCAGGTGCATTATATCCCTTATCCCAGCTTAAGAAGGGATAAGTCATATTAGTTAGATGTCTATAAAGTTAAACTAAGAGGTGTTTTTGATGGATAGGTAAAAGGAAAAAGCAAGACAAATGAAAGTAAAGCATTTCAGGAAGAAGAATTGGATGTATATGAAATAAATGCATGTTTCGAGAATGAACTTTTAAATCATCCAAATAATAAATTTGTTGAAATTTTAGCTGGAGATGATGAGGAATCCATATATGGTCAGAATTATGAAGATGAGCCCAATTTTAATTCTGAATATTCAGAAATAGAGGATGTTTTTTATATGCAATTAAGTGATGATAGCAATTAAATTGTGTACGTTTTATTATCTCATAACCAAAATGTGTTATTATTGTAATTATGTAGTAATGTTATATATTCTTTAATTATATTGTTCTATTTGGAGAAGTATAATCCATTTGTTTAAATTTCAGGTTTAAAATATGCCACCCAAAAGAAGAAAGTCATTGCTACCGCCTAGGTTCAGATTAACATCGAATGGAGACGACAGTGCATAAGTGCACCCATCTCAGGCTGCAGGGTCTATATGTTAGTGTAAGCCCTAGCCCCAATACATTGTTATAAAACATTTTATTTAATAAATGAGGCATTTGTTTTATCTATTGTATTCCTGTGCATATCAATTGATAGAACTATCCAAGAATGTTGTTTCAGTTTAAGTTATTATGTATGAGGCACATGGTTGTAAGACCTTGAAACAATAGAGACTTCATTCTGAATATCCCTAGTCAGTCATTGTTATGGGAATAACAAATGAATTAAGGCTAGTATGCTCTCTCTGATAAGTTGAGTTCTGTCTTACATATAGAGATCATAGATACATGTTTAGAACATGGTATATGGATTCGATCTGTTCATGAGAACACTATATGGTATAAGTCATAAGTGTTTCTCATGTGCAAGTTTTGCATCGGAGTTCTTAGACCTAAAATCTCTATGAAACTCTTTATGAATTAGAATTACTGTGTACTTTGACATACACCTAATGTGCTCGTAACATGGTGACAAGTATGGGTATGCTTGGGTATGCACTGATCCATGTTAGAGAGCATGAGAGAAGTGAAGGGATTACCCCTCTCGATAAGAGAGAAAATATCACCAGCCACTTGATTAGTGAACTGAGAAGTGTATGGCCATACCGAGATGGAATAATGAGTAATCATTATTTATCTAAAAGTTCAATGTCACTGGAATATCAAGAAAGGAATTAATAAATATAAGGATGACTAATTCCATGCCTTATATTAATTCTGATATTTAAAGGTAAGGGACTATGCAAAATTGCATTAGGTCACTAGATGCCATTTGCATTTTTATTTAATTTGGAATGTTATAATATCTTTCTAGAGAATATATAGAGCCTTTGAATTAATTTATTAATTCATTGCCAATATTAAATGGACCTATGGGATCGTACACAAAACATTGGGCTTAAAATATTCAAATAAAAGATTGGGCATTAATTTGGGATTTTAATTAAAGTCAAATTAATGTATGTAATGGGTATTAAAATTGCTACTGGACCTTGGTCCATGAGAGAGATAAATTCGGCCCACAAGGATTGATTTTAATTAATTAATTATCTTGGATTAATTAAGTTAATTGAGTATTAAAGCCTAATAGCATTTGAATCAAAATAAAACACTTAAATAGGAGGGAGATTGGCCAAAATTCAAAGATAAATTCAATGTGAATTTCAGCACATGCATATATCCTAATTAAGTGATGGTTTTGATTAAATGTCTATAATGTTTATTTCAAATTAATTTGAATTTAAAATTTAAAAGAGTTTGAATTAATATATGTCACTTGATTTTAGGAAGTGATGGAGGCTAATTTAATATCTTTAGGTAGTAAATTTTGGAATTGACACTTACCAAGATAAATGATATATATTTGTGAACAAAAGAAAAACCCTAGGCGTGATTTTCTCTCTCACACGCTCTTGGCCGAAATACACAAGGGCAAAGGATTCTTTCTTGTTCTCTTGTGTTTTTGGGAAGCAATAGCAACCTAAAGGAAGAACAAGATCAGATCTTGTAGCTTCAATCCATTACCATTGCCAATTATTTACATATAGAGCTAGCACTCTCAATTTTAAGCCTTCATTGCAATTATGTGTGTAAACATAGAGAGGAGTGGCATAAAGGCTATTTCTTTGGCATTGGTGATCAAGACCTGAGGCATATAAGTTCATCCTAGTTATTGGTCATCATCAAAATCAAGATTTCAAGTGCATTTAAGATTGTAAGTTTCAAAACCCTAAAATTGCATGTTTTCGATTCTTGTTTATGGATTACGTGATATGTATGATCAATGTTATTATTTTTCCACTGCACGATCATTATATATATGCCATGTCATATTCCATCAGTGGTATCAAAGCCTAAACATGCTTATTTTAGTGCTTTAGATGCATGAAATAATTATTCAAAAATTATTCGTTTAAAAACATGCAATGCTGAAATTTTTTGTTTTGAGTTTTTTGCATTGTTTTGGTGTAAAAATGTTTTTAAATGATTAGATAGGTATTATAATTATTATTAAATGTTAATATAATTTCTAAGATGTTCTTAGAGCTATTCATGGTCGGATTTAATTATAAATACCTGATGGTACATGTTAATCTTGAAACTAGGTGCTAGTTTGCATGATATGTGTTTATTTAACAGCTAGTTTTCAAAATTAAATGTATAAACGTGTTTGGCATTTTTGTAAGTGATTTTTAAAGATTAATAATAGGTCTGAACATATTTTAAATTTTATTTTAATTCTGATCCATGACAATTTAATTGATTAATTTTAAAATCACTTAAAACTATGACTAGTTTGTGTTTGTTGCATGTTTAATCAACATTGTTTGTTTTATTTTGATTAAAATGGCAAAAACACATTTAGATCAGATCTGAAAAGAACCTTAACTCAATTTTTATGACCTTATTTAAATTATTAAATGGCTCATAAAATCGTTTTAAGTGTTTGTGCATTTTTGTGGCATTATATGAGCATTAAACAACTAGTTTCATTGTTGTTTGTTTGTTTTTGTATGAATGTCATGTATGATATATGTTCTTCATGATTTTATGTTTTAATTCATGTTGGTACATATTATATATATTTTTAATATTTATGGGCTATATGACATAAAATTAAAAATGGCAAAATTAGAAATTATACTAGAGTTGATTTATGGCACAATTCTAACTAGTTAGTGTTTTGGGCTTTTAAGAGAACTTATTCAATAAAAGGATTTATTCCATTGGGCTTTGGCCCAGGCCCATCATGGGGTCTCCTCTTAAAATTTTAAGTACACAATTTCCATTAATGGACTTGGCTAAATTAATTAAAATTGAACTTTGTTTTATCCATGAATGTTATGTATATTTATTTGCTTGTTTTGTGTGATGAATGGATATGCATGGTGAATTCATGGGCCCTGGGTTTTTGTAATTAAATATGGCCTGCGTGCCATTATGTATTGTTGTAAAAGTTTCATTTATTTCTTAAAATAGAATTTATTTGAAGACTTTGTAAATCAAGACGAAGCCCATCGGAGTGGAGAAGCCCAACTCGAAGATTCTTATATAATAGTGTAGAACCTTAGTTGTAGGTTTTTGGGCCCATGTTTATCACGCTTTACTTTATGCAATTATATATATATGTATGCTATGAATGGATGACAAAGCGTATGCCATGTAAGCCGTAATAAAATAAATCCCTAAAATAATAAGTCACAAAGTTGCCTTCCTAATTCGAAACATGTCAAGGCATCGATCATTGGTCATGTAGACTAGGAGTCCTAGATGCGCCCAATTATCTTTGTGAGGCATGGGTTGTAAATGTAGGTTGAACTTAACATGGAAAGGGATGTTCGGACCTAGGTAACTAATAAATGGATTTTTGCTATAACATCTTAAGATGTTAGCCCATTTGATCCAAGAGTCATGTACGAGACATGATTAGAGTTTTTCTACCTAAGTAACTTAAATTGTTAGGTGTACAAGCTCAGCTTGACTAATAAGTTATTGTGAAAAGTGGATCTTGGCCCACACTAAATCACTAACGCGAATTATTTAAAGGGATATTAATTCGGTTTGTGGGAATATAAATAAGACCTCATTTAATCTTGCTAAGTTTTATTGTAGATTGAAAATGGCTTCTTCAAACAATAACTTTTCATTGCAATCAGTCCTGGAAAAGGACAAACTGAATGGCACCAATTTCATAGACTGGTCTCGAAACTTAAGAATAGTTCTTAAGCAAGAGAAAAAGTCATATATTTTGGATGCACCCTTACCCGAGGAACCTTCTAGGAATGCCTCTGTGGTTCAAAAGGAAACTTTTGAGACCAAGAAGAGCGACTCCAATGATGTGACCTGTCTGATGCTGGCCACTATGGTGCCTGACTTGCAAAAGCAATTCATGGACCAATAGGATTATGCGATCATGGTGAACCTCAAGGAGATGTTCCAAAAGCAAGCTCATCACAAGAGTTTCGTGACAACAAAGGCCTTAATCTCTTATAAGATGGCTATGGGTACTCCTGTTAGTACCCATGTACTCAAGATGAAAAGGTATCTTGATACTCTTAAGAAGCTTGAGGTACTAGTCCAGAAGGAATTGGCCACTGACTTGATCTTAGGTTTATTGATTGATGATTACGATCCATTTGTTATGAATTATAACAATCATGCAATGAACAAGATAGTCACCAAGCTTCATGGGATGCTTAACAATGCTGAAGAGAATATTCGAAAGACCAATCATATACTTATAGTTCAAGGGGGCATTAAGAAGGGACCCGCTGAGGGAAAGGGAAAGGGAAAGGCAAAACCCAAGTATAACCTGGCTCGGCTCAAGTCAAATGGGAGTGCACCTCAGGCCCAACCCAAGCCCAAGGCATAAAAGCTCAAGGAGAGCGAGAGCACATGCTTCCACTGCAACAAAATAGGGAATTGGAGGAAGAATTGCACTCTCTTCAAGGAAGAACAAAAGAAGAATGGAGCCAAGGCATCCAATTCTGGTATTTTTGTTGTTGAAATTAACCTTTCTATTTCTACCACTTGGGTATTGGATACCGGTTGTGGGTCTCACATTTGTTCAAATGTACAGGGGCTAAAAAATAGGCGGTTGCTTGGGAAGAATGAAGTGGACCTCCGTGTGGGGAATGGAGCACGAGTTGCTGCCATGGAGGTAGGTAACTATCAACTCACTTTACCTTTCAGACTTCATTTAGATTTGAAAAATTGTTATTATGTGCCTGCTATGACCAAAAATATTATTTCAGTTTCTTGTTTGGATTTGGATGGATTTGATTTTGTTATTAATAATGGCAATGCTCATATTCGTCGCCAAGACATTTCATATGGAAATGCCATGTTACAAAATGGCCTTTATATCCTTGATCTACAAAACAAAGAGTCAATATACAACATTAATACAAAGAGGGTTAAATCAAATGAATTAAACCCTACTTACTTCTGGCATTGTCGATTAGGACATGCAAACGAAAAATGTATTTCAAGACTCCATAAATCTGGAGTGCTTGGGTCATTTGACTTAGAATCTTATGACACATGCGAGCCATGTTTGCATGAAAAAATGACAAAAAGTCCTTTTAACAAGAAAGGTGAGAGGACTAATGACTTATTGGAACTAATACATACCGATGTATGTGGACCATTAAGTACACAAGCAAGAGGTGGTTTTAGCTACATTATAAAGTTCACAGATGACTTCACTAGATATGGCTACGTTTATCTAATGAAGTACAAGTCTGAAACTTTTGAGAAATTCAAAGAGTTTAAGAACGAAGTAGAAAAACTTGGCAAAAGTATAAAAGCCATTCGATCAGATCGAGGTGGCAAATACTTAAGTTAAGAGTTTGACAGTCATCTGAAGGAGTGTGGAATTATTTCATAGCTCACTCCTCCTAGAATGCCACAATGGAATGGTGTATCCGAAAGCAGAAATCGAACTTAATTGGACATGGTTCGATTAATGATGAGTCAAACAAATCTTTATGTCTCTTTTTGGGGTTATGCATTAGAAACTGCTGCATTTCTACTAAATCGTACTCCAACTAAAGCAGTTGAAAAAACACCATATGAAGTATGAATTGGGAAAGAACCCAATATGTCATTTCTCAGGATTTAGGGCTGTGAAGCATATGTTAAGAAATTAACATATGATAAACTAGAGTCCAAATCCATTGTTTTCTTGTTTGTGGGTTATCCCAAAGAAACAAAGGGTGCTACTTTTACTCACAAGCTGAGAACAAAGTATTTGTTGCTCGCAAGGTTGTTTTCTTTGAAAAGGAGTTCCTTCTCAAGAAAGATAGTAGGAGTAAAGTAAAACTTAGAGAAATTCAAGCACCACAAACTCCTATAGAGGATGAATTGGAAATGGGATCAAGTTCACAACCCGTTGTGGAAAAAAAACCCATTGCACAAGAACCTAAAAGGTCCGGTAGGGTACGTTAGAAGATTAAGAGATACGAATTTCTAATCACCGACAGTGACACTATTAAGTTAGTAGATCATGAGGATCCTACTACCTACCGAGAAGCTATTGAGAGCCCAGACTAAAAAAATTGGCTTGAAGCCACGAAATTTGAGATGCAATCAATGTACGATAACCAAGTTTGGACCTTGGTTGATCCATCGAAAGGCTCTAAGGTAATTGAATGCAAGTGGCTATTTAAACTCAAAGCTGATAAGACCTACAAAGGCAGACTAGTAGCAAAAGGTTTTCGACAAACTCATGGTGTAGACTATGATGAGTCCTTTTCGCCTGTAGTCATGCTCAAGTCCATTAGGTGCTTGCCATAGCTGCATATCATGATTATGAGATATGGCAAATGGATGTCAAAACTACTTTCCTCAACGGAAATTTACTTGAGGATGTGTATATGACATAGCCTAAGGGTTTTGTTAATCTCAAGCATCCTAAGAAGGTTTGCAAGCTTCAAAAATCCATTTATGGATTAAAACAAGCATCCCAAAGTTGGAATCTCCATTTTGATGAAGCAGTCAAAGAATTTGACTTCATCAAGAACAAAGATGAGCCTTGTGTGTACAAGAAGGTTAGTGGGAGTATAATAGTATTTCTGGTCCTATATGTGGATGACATCCTTCTCATTGGGAATGACATTCAAACATTGCAAAAGGTTAAGTAATGGTTGGGGAAGTGTTTCTCAATGAAAGACTTAGGTGAAGCCGAGACAATACTTGGTATTCAGATCTATAGAGATAGATTGAATCGGCTTTTTGGACTAAGTCAAAAAAAGTACATAGACAAAGTACTAAAGCACTTTAGCATGGGAGACTCAAAGAAAGGGTACATATCTTTGGCTTTGGGAGTTCCTTTAACTAAAGAACAGTGCCCTAAAACCAAAGAGGAAAGTGACAACATGAGTAGAATCCCATATGCATCTACTATTGGATTTATCATGTACATTATGTTATGTAATAGGTTGGATGTTGCTCATGCACTAAGTATAACCAGTAAGTTTCAGCAAGACCCTGGTAAGAAGCACTAGTCTACTGTAAAGGGAATTCTAAAGTACCTGTGAAGCACTAAGGATCACTTCTTGGTGTATGGTGGTCAAGAAGAGCTCGTCATACAAAGTTTTGCCGATGTTTCTTTTCAGACCAGCACTTAGGATTCAAGATCGCAATCTGGGTTTATTTTTATTTTGAATGGTGGTGCTGTCAGCTGGAGAAGCTCTAAGCAAGAGATCATTGCCGACTCAACTATAGAATTTGAGTATATTGCAGCGAGCGAGGCCACAAAAGAGGCTGTTTGAATTAGAAATTTCATTTTTGGATTAGGAGTGGTCTCAAACATCCTACATCCATTAGAAATTTTATGTGACAATAATAGGGCCATAGTACAGGCTAAGGAGCCCCCGGTCACACCAGAAATCCAAACACATACTCAGGAGATACCACCTGATCAGAGAAATCATTGATCGTGAGGACGTCAAGGTTACCAAGATAGCAAGTAAAGACAATGTAGCAAATCCTTTGATGAAACAGTTGCGTCCAAATCCACACGAAGCTCATTTGATAGCATTCGATCTTAGGGCTATGCCCAATTGGGACTAGTGCTAGTGGGAGATTGTTAGTGTAAGCCCTAGCCTCAATACATTGTTATAAAATATTTTATTTAATAAATGAGGCATTTGTTTCATCTATTGTATTTCTATGCATATCAATTGATAGAACTATCCAAAAATGTTGTTTCAGTTTAAGTTATCATGTGTGAGGCACATGGTTGTAAGACGTTGAAACAATAAAGACTTCATTCTGAATATCCCTAGTCAGTCATTGTTATGAGAATAACAAATGAATTAAGGCTAGTATGCTCTCTTTAATAAGTTGAGTTCTGTCTTACGGATCATAAGGACAAGAGTGTCAATCAGAGATCATAGATACATGTTTAGAACATGGTATCTGGATTCGATCCATTCATGAGAACACTACATGGTACAAGTTATAAGTGTTTCTCATCTGCAAGTTTTGCATCGAAGTTCTTAGACCTAAAATCTCTATGAAACTCTTTATGAATTACTGTGTACTTTGTAACGTGCTCGTAATAGGGTGACAAGTATGGGTATGCTTGGGTATGCACTGATCCATGTTAGAGAGCATGAGAAAAGTAAAGGGATTACCCCTCTCGATAAGAGAGAAAATATCACCAGCCACTTGATCAGTGAACTAAAAAGTGTATGGCCATACCGAGATGGAATAATGAGTAATCATTATTTATCTGAGAGTTCAGTGTCACTGGAATATCAAGAAAGGAATTAATATATATAAGGATGACTAATTCCATGCCTTATATTAATTGTGATATTTAAGGGTAAGGGACTATACAAAATTGCATTAGGTCACTAGATGCCATTTGCATTTTCATTTAATTTGGAATGCTATAATATCTTGCTAGAGAATATATATAGCCTTTGAATTAATTTATTAATTCATTGCCAATATTAAATGAACATATAGGATTGCACACAAAGCATTGGGCTTAAAATATTTAAATAGAAGATTGGGCATTAATTTGGGATTTTAATTAAAGTCAAATTAATGTATGTAATGGGTATTAAAATTGCTATTGGACCTTGGTCCATGAGAGAGATAAATTCGGCCCACAAGGATTAATTTCAATTAATTAATTATCTTGGATTAATTAAGTTAATTGAGTATTAAAGCTTAATAGCATTTGAATCAAAATAAAACACTTAAATAGGAGAGAGATTGGCCAAAATTCAAAGATCAATTCAATGTGAATTTCGGCACATGCATATATCCTGATTAAGTGATGGTTTTGATTAAATGTCTAATATTTATTTCAAATTAATTTGAATTTAAAATTTAAAAGAGTTTGAATTAATATATGTCAATTGATTTTAGGAATTGATGGAGGCTGAATTTACTATCTTTAGGTAGTAAATTTTGGAATTAACACTTACCAAAATAAATGATATATATTTGTGAACAAAAGAAAAAACCCTAGGTGTGATTTTCTCTCTCTCACACTCTTGGCCGAAATACACAAAGGGAAAGGATTATTTCTTGTTCTCTTGTGTTCTTGGGAAGCAATAGCAACCTAAAGGAAGAACAATATCAGATCTTATAGCTTCAATCCATTACCATTGCCAATTATTCACACATAGAGCTAGCACTCTCAATTTTAAGCATTCATTGCAATTGTATGTGTAAACATAGAGAGGAGTGGCATAAAGGCTATTTTTTTGGCATCAATACCTGAAGCATATAAGTTCATCCTATTTGCTGGTAATCATCAAAATCAAGATTTCAAGTGCATCTAAGATTGTAAGTTTCAAAACCCTAAAATTGCATGTTTTCGATTCTTGTTTATGGATTATGTGGTATGTATGATCAATTTTATTATTTTTTCACTGCATGATCATCATATATATGCCATGTCATATTCCATCACTATAGGTTTAGGTGTGTCATGTCCAGATCTTAACTAGCAAAATGAGGCATCACTTTCACCAACAACAAACCTTGATCACTCTCCTAATCTACCAAGTGATTCGGCATCCAACAACCCAAATATATATGCTGAACATGTAAATACATCTACTCCCATCCCAAACCCTGAATTATAAAAAAAAGAATTATATTGCAAGATAAAAACATAAACTTATACTAATGGTATGGATATCTAATTTGAAATTGATTTTGTTCGTGTTAATAGGTTTATTCCATCAGGTATTTGCTCAAGAAATATCAAATTCACATTCAAAGAGAGGATAGAAATTGAAGGTTATATATGAAAGAATCTCTCTCTGCAGACAAAGGATTTTTATTATTAGGAGTTTGAGGTATAAAAAATAAACTACATTATCTGTTTCAAAATAATTGACTTCATACATTAATGCAATATCTATTGTACTTTGCAATACTTATGTTATTTTTTTGTTTAGAAAGATTTTTTTTGGGATTCAAAATTTAATGATATCATTTATGAAGTTTGGGAAAAGGGGGCCGCCAATGATATAAAGAATTTCTATGTAATTTATACAAGGGTGGTTAATGACCTACTTTTATTTCTGAAGAAATATGGAATTGTTGCAGCAATACTGGGCAGCACCCGAAGCAATTGCCACTTTAGATAAGAATTCTTCAAATAGGTGGGGAGGCTCAGATGGTGAGAGTCTAGCCGTGCACACTAGAGGAACTTTGAGCCATCACGAGCATGCAGCTAAACTGGTAAGTATCTAAATTTTATGCTTATATTTTATTCTATAAATGTATAATTATTATGGACAATGATTGTGTAATATATATATGTCTGTTTTCATGGATGCCTTCATTGTTGATATAAATTTTTTGTTTCACAGGAAGTAAATATCATAAAATATAGAGGATATTTTGCAAAATTTACAAAAATATATGATTATTATGGATAATGATGGTTTCCTTTTTTTATTGATCTTATACGACTAGGGCATAAGTTTAGATATATTTAGTTGCTTCAATATGTGATGAAAGTTAATTTGGATTAATCATGTTCGTATTTATGATAAACCTATTAAGCTTGTTGAGTTATTTTTTAGATCCATTTGGTTGTAATGAATCAGAATGTACAACTTCTTACTTAGCTTCTTAGTGCATTCTCCCTTGATATTGCATCCTTATTATCATAGTTGCTAGATACCAGTTTTCTGTCAGTGTTGCATCCCTATGGCTATCTTATTATTTTTGCATAATGCAATATTAGAGAGGTGAGAAAAATTTAGCTTGTCTGCAGTTTAATGTAAGTTTGTTAATAAGATGTATGATAATGCTGCCTCCAAGAAAGTTCAACTTGATCAGCAAAAAAGTGTTCTTTGAATACTGATTATTCGTATCATTTTTTTGTTGTTCTAGTTAGATGCATAAAAAGCTATTGAGCTTGAATCGTTGTTATATGTCATAAAATCAACAGGAATAGGCACACTTAGCTGTAGGAATTGTATTTCTTATTTTATGATCTCATATTTTGAATTTTATTTGGAAAATTTTGGTAAGGACTTTTAGTTTTTCATACCTTTGTCATACAACAATATAAAGTTAAAGTTTCATAATCTTCTTGAGGTCTACTTCCCTAGATTGGGATTTTGATTGGGGTTGGTAAACTTATTTCCTTTAACAAGCTAATTTGACTAGCCATATTGGTTATCATATGGTTACTTAAAAATTGTGATGTAATGTATATCTTTATTGGTCTAGGAAAGATACTCTCAAAGCACGAGAACAATTTGTAAAGTGTGTCTCTACCACTATTTTCACTTATCAAATCCTTTTTTCACTTTGAGTAACCTGTGCTTTATTCAATCAAAAGCTCTTGCAATGTGGATTTGTATTTTTATATTTTAGTATATGGATCAAACCAAAGAACTGTATTTATGTTGCTACTAGGCCCTCATGTGCATGTATAAATCACTCTTTATTCTATTCTTTAGTTGTAATTATGAATTTTTTCCCCTTATTATGGAATGAACTATGGTATTTTGACGATTATTTCTTATTGCTTGTTATACATAAAATAACTATGGGTAGAAAGCCTACATATCCTGAAGTATTTATGCACACCCACACAAAAAAGCATGATGGTCAGACATTCGTCAATATCCGTTGCTGACAACTCAATGTATGTTAAATTTATACATCCATATTAATTATTTTATAAAAAATATAGCTAATTAATTTTAACTATTATAATGATAGGAGCAAATACAAGAGACTCTCATTTAACAGTGGCAAAGCTCTGAAAATGTTGATGACAGTCAGATATATCTTGAAGTAGTTGGTGGTAAGAATAACCGTGGAAGGATTTTTTGTTTAGATTCAATTGCAAATAGTTCATATTTGAATTCCTCTACAGCATCTATAGATGCTTATAGTAAGCAATGTGAATCTTCTAAAAAAGTCATTCAGCTAGAGATCATACTCACCATATTGATGGATACTGTAACCCAACTAAAGAATTGGGTAGAGGATTTGAAAACCAAGGGTACTCAACAGTCAAATCATCCTCCTTCACCTCCACCAACTACATAGCTTAGAGTTATATTTTTAGATTGTTATTAATATTGATTTTATGCTATTTTTGTTATGGTTTTCATGGATTTTTACTTTCCAGTAATATAATATATTTTTAGGATTTTAATTTTTGTGCATTACAATTTTAATATTATATTATCAATAATAATATTTTCTTTTTAACTTCATTATGAATTTGGATTACATTTATTTATAAATAAATAATTTGATTGAACTAAAACATTATGCCAAGCTAGCAAATCTGGCATAATTTTACAATTTTTCATGTTACAAATAGCAACCAAAGAGAAATTCTGTTGCTATTTTTAGCAACAGAATTTTTATTCGGTTGCTATAATTAGCAACAGAAATAGAATTCGGTTGCTATATTAATATTTCCACTGGTAAATATAGCAATGGAAAAGGAATTTGGTTGCTAAATAAAGCAACAAAATTTAATTTTCATTGCTATATTTAGCAACGAAAATATAAATTCTGTTGGTAATGTTGATCAATTAACAAAAATATATATTGGACGATCCCTATAATTTAAGCCTTTGCTCTCTATAAATATACAAGCTCTCAAACCACTTTGGGTTACAAGTAAATGTGATGAAAATATCAAGGTACCCACCCCATTTTCATATTGCCATAGCATCTTCATAATTCATCAATCTATTATGCTTGAATATCGACTTAACTAATCTTAATATTCAAGTTATATTTTACAATTATGATATGTCAGAGTTTCACCTTTTAATTTTGCTATAAATGAGTTGACAAGTGTGTTGAATGATGTAATTAACATTGTATTGTGTGTATTACTTTGACATAAGAGAAATGTAAATTTTGTTTAATGATATTAGAAGAATTGTATGCTTGTGTGACCTATTTTCTAATTCTAGTATTTATATATGTAAATTGTTATATAGATAATTTATATATCATTATTCTTTTGTATTCATCATGGTTTTGCTATGTAAATAAGCGAAATTTAGACTTGAATGTTTGGAGAAGAACATGTCTTATATAGACAATATTGGTGGATTTTCTATTATTAATGTATTAACAAAAGTTGTAAGATAGTATGTCTATGAAAATGAGTGGATCATGGTACATGTATTTGTTTGATTGGTGTTAGATATATATTAAGAGAAGTAAAGATAAATAACTCTCGAAGTGCATATCCATAAACTTTGGGATCACCTGCTTTTGCATCATCAGTCTAGTTCTCACCCACGCCACGTAAGCCTCGAGATGAAAACTTTTGTGCTACAAACTAAAAATCCCAATGAAAAGAAGAGAAAGTATGCAAAAACAAATTGGCAGAGTTTTGGTATAAGAGATTTTTCTTACATCCTAAGAACAAAATTCTTGGCCCTATTTATAGGGCCCCAATTAAGGTAACTTAATTTCCCTTAATTGGTGTGAATTAAATTGGCAATTACAATTAAATTATTAAAGGAAATAATATCTCATTAATATGTTAGTTACCTAATTTAAATTAGGTAACTATCCATATTAATACACATTTAAATGGCACATTCCTTAAGTAAGGAAAATTCCGATATGGAACTAATTCCATATATTTTATTTCTTATTTCGATATATTTTCATTTATATCGGGATCAATTTTTTTATCTCATGAGTCATGGGTATATCCCAAACTCTCTCATCTCCTACTCGCATATGACAAAATAATTTTCAATCATTCTCTCCTATCATATAGGCAGATAGTTTATGTGACCAGCATACATCGAGAACACTAGTGCTATACACCTGTTAGGGGTATATAACATCTCGAAAAATAAGATCTTCTCATAATAGTATGCCAAACCCTATATAGTTTTCTCACATTCGTTGTTTTATCTCATGATCTCATAAAAATAATTTTCATGTTCACTATTGTGCCTTTACTTATAAAGACTACAACAGGTATATCGATAAACCACAAAAGTACTGAATGTGATAAAAAAATATCTTTCCCTTTTACTATATGCCATCCTTAGTCCAACTCTCTTTTCTAGTTAGATCCATCGACCTGAACATTTTCCATGATCTTTTAGAGACTAACTAAGCCAGCCATATTGAAGTATACTTCTAATATAAGTTAAGGGTCTTGAGAGTCAAAAATTGGGATCTTACACTAGGAAAAATTTGAGATCATTCATATAAGATTCCCTTCCCTTGGTTAACTTAAGAACACGTGGTATGAAGCATGTGTTATGTTGTTCTCTCCTTTCCCTTAAAGGAGCATATGTCTTATTATTATTTAACACCACACAGAAGTATAAAGTTGCAATACACAAAAGCATCCAACTTTAGTCCACCTTCAGGACTACTTATGGCTTTTGGACAGAATAAGATTATTATGTTTAACATATCATTGGATCATCCTTAATCCTATTTTTAGATTTTAATCCAAAGCACACAATTCCATATATGTCTTTATCTTGCACGTTAACAAGACTTATCTGGTAATTTCTGCAATATGACACTTTTAATTTGAACAAGTTCTCAAAATTTATCGTGTTTAAAAATTGTCTCATATTAGACTTTATTAACTTATGAACAAAACTAATGTAAACATCTGTGTGAATGGATTACTTCTCTGTCCGACATACTCTATCTTATAATAGTAAATGTTTACATATTAAACATTTACACTCATGTATTGCCAGTAATAAACTCAATTATTATTATTTATAAATAATAATGATAAGGGATCACATAAAACATTACAAAACAAATCCCACACAATCTCTGAGATCTAATGTGTCTTTTAAAACATATCTCTTATTATAAATTTTTTTTAATGGATATGCAATTACATCCAGCGTGAAAATGTACTAATTTCACTTGTCCTCGTGTAATAATATTTTTTTTGTATTGATACTTAATGTCGATACATCCATCAGCAACTGATTGTCATTATAGACTGTCACTAGTATCTCTAAGGAAGTTACTCTTAAATGGTTCACAAACCATTTTAGCCAAACTACCTCTTGTATAGGAACATAGA
>JBBPFJ010000648.1:0-63921 GCA_037975025.1 Excoecaria agallocha
TTAAAATAATACAAATTATTTTGAAAATAATAATAAATTTGTAACTATTTAATCTGACTTTTTAATTTATTTAAAAAAAAAATCTTAACTCTTTGAATTAGCGCATGCTTTAAATCACAGTCGCGGGTTCAAATTACGAGGGTAAATGGTACATGGACACTCGACAGTCGGTACTCATGAAGATTGATTGACAATAAAAGGGGATGGGAATAATTCGCCTAATCCAAACTCTTGAAAAGGGATTTACCAAGATCCATTTTCCACATATTAATCCAAAACGGCACCATCAACCATTGATAAGTCAATCCATTAGCGAAACAAAAAGCCATGTATTTCCATAATCACCTGATTTCTCCACTACTAAATAAAATTTCTACTGATTTAGACATTTCTTTTAAATCGTAACCATTAATTACTCTTATCACGTGTCAAACCACATTATTTATCAAAATAAATTTGATATCACTCGTGTTTTTCACTAGAATATTCTGATTCTCTTTTTTTTTTTGGTAATCTTACGCTAATAATTCATAGCTAGAAACTAAATAATATTGTGCATTGGCTTGCTAATTCTGTTTCAGTACGTAACAATTGAAATTCATAAATGACCGTGAAACGAAAAATGATATAAAAGCATTATTAACTAAAATTTCGTTTGCAATAAAAATGAATTAGCAATTGATTTAATTAATAAAATGAGTTGGTCGTAAAAGTTGTAAAAATAAAATTTTTTTCCTATGTTAACAATTAAATGTTTGAATTAGTTATAAGAAATATATATATCAAACCGTAGGGCGTTTCAGATTATGAATTTTTTATACTAAATATAAGTAGCAAAACCAAGACGAAGAATCCAAGAATTAATTCCTCTATATTTCGTGTATTACAAGTTACAAAAACAGAGTAGAACAGATTATATATATACACGGCTAAAGAAACTTATTAACTAACCATGGTTAAGAATAACTAACTAAATAACCATGATTACAAGACTAAAACAAACTATAGGTAAAAAATAATTACAGTTAAAATAATTAAAAAAGAGATAAGAGAAAAGAAGTAAAAGTGAAGAAATAGAGGAAGCATAAACAGAAGCCACATGCGTGGCCACGCATGAAATGAGCATAGAAGATACGTGGTCGTGAATGGAGACAAAAGCCACATGCGTGACCGTGCAGGAAATAAGCATAAAAGATACATGGCCGTGCACTCAATATACTCTTCATCCCCCCCCTCCCCCAAGTTGAACTTTAGTGAACATCACGCAAATTCAACTTGGAGCAAAATTTAGAAAACAAAAAAGAACTAAGAGGCTTGGTAAATAAATCGGCCACTTGAGAAGTAGTAGAAACGTGAAGAGGATTAATAAACCCGTCTTTAAACTTGTTTCGAACAATATGGCAGTCAATTTCGATGTGTTTCGTACGTTCATGAAAGACAGGATTAGAAGTAATATGGATAGCAGATTTGCTATCACAGAAAAAAGAAATAGGACAGGGAACTGAAATATGGAAATCAGCAAGAAGATAGCTTATCCATTGGAGTTCACACACAGTAGATGCCATCGCACAATATTTCGCCTCCGCTGAACTCCAGGAGATTGTGTTATGCTTTTTAGTCTTCCATGAAATAGGACAGGAACCCAGAAAAACACAAAACCCGGTAAGAGACTTGCGAGTTTCTGGACAAGTAGCCCAGTCAGCATCAGAGTATGCCGATAAAGTAAAATCAGACTGTGTAGGAAAAAACAAACCCAAAGAAGGTTGTTTCTTGAGATACTTAAGAACATACAAAGCATGGCGATGATGAACTTCCCGTGGTGATTGTAAATGTTGGCTAAGTTGCTGCACCGAATAGGTAATATCAGGTCTTGTGAATCCAAGATACAACAAACGACCAACAAGACTCCGATATGCAGTAGAATCAGCCAAGAGAGGACTAGAAGAATCACATAGTGAAGCACCTTTGGGAAAAGAAACATTTTTAGGTTTAGAACCTAAGAGACCAGCAGAAGCTAACAAGTCAAGAACATATTTACGTTGATTGAGAAAAATACCATCTGCTGTACGAATAATTTTGAGTCCCAAGAAATACTTTGCCAAGCCAAGATCCTTAATAGTAAACTTGCTATCAAGAGCAGATTTCAGGTGGTGTATCTCGGCTTTATCACTACCACTAATCAACAAATCATCAACATATACCAAAACCAATAATGAAGCAGTCTTCGAATGCCTAGTAAAAAGACAATTATCATTGGAAGACTGAAGAAAACCATACCCCAGCAAAAAAATAGTCAATTCAACATTCCATTGTCTTGAAGCTTGCTTTAAAGCATAAAGAGACCATTTCAACTTGCAGACTTGACCCTTCTGAGCCTTGAGATATCCTTCAGGGGGAATCATATACACTTCCTCCTCAATGAAACCATGCAAGAAAGCATTATTGATGTCTATTTGATGAAGAGACCAGTTTTAGCAGCTACAATAGCAAGAAAAACTCTCACCATAACCACCTTAGCAACAGGAGAAAAACTATCGGTGAAATCCTCCCCATACACCTGATTGTCTCCTTTTGCTACAAGTCGTGCCTTGTGCTTATTAATGGAACCATTAGAGTTAAGCTTCAATTTGAAAACCCACTTACTACCAATAGCTTTCTTCCCACTGGGTAACTCGGTTAACAACTAAGTGTTATTTTTCTCAAGAGCTGCAAATTCATCCTCCATTTGTTGAACCCATTCAGGAACTGTTTTAGCTTCACAATAACTTTTCGGCTCATAATGATCAGCAACATTAGCTAAAAAATCAGTATAATCAGCAAGAATATGAGGATTAACAGAAAAAGGAAAGGTACATGGAATATGAGGTGACAAGAAACTAGCTTGAGGAGTAATGGAAACATGATTTACATCTTAATCCTGGAGCCATGTTTGTGTTTTTCGTACCCGTGTGCTTCGTCTATCAATAACAACTGGAAGAACTGATTCATCCAAAGAAGTCTCCATGCGTGAAGATTGATGACCATCACTAGTTGGAAAACCAGAGGTAGCAACTGGAGATGGAGGTCCAGTAACTATAACAGGTGAAGAATCAAAATCAACAACCTGTGGTATAGAAACATCTAAAAAACCAGAATAAGCAAACCCCTGTTCATAAGGGAACATTGCTTCATGAAAAACAACATCCTTAGAAGTAGAGACTTGTATATTTTCTAACTGGCAAACTTTAAAACCTTTTGTCCCTGGAACATACCCCAAAAACACACATTTACTTGCCCGAGCTGCAAACTTATCCCTCCTTGGCATTGTATGTGTCATGTAACAAAGGCATCCAAACAACTTCAAGTTGGTGAAATCAGGTGGCTTGTGAAACAATACTTCATAAGGACTCTTCCAATCTAACACCGTAGTAGGGAGCCTGTTGATCAAATAAGTGGCATGAAGAATTGCTTCTCCCCAAAAAACAACAGGTAAACGCGCTTGTAACAACAAGGCTCTAGCAATTTGCAAGAGATATCGATGCTTCCTTTCCAACCTACCATTCTGCTGAGGACTGTAAATACAAGTCCTCTGATGAATAATTCCGAATTCATCGAAAACATGTTGACAAGCACATCCTAAGAACTCCCCACCATTATCTATTCTAACAGTTTTAACTACTACCCCAAATTGATTCTTAACCATTTTTTATAAATTTAGAAATGGTAAAGCTGGCGTGATCCTTGGACTGCATGAGAAAAGTCCATGTGCATTTACTACAATCTTCCAAACAGTTAAGAAATAAAAAGTGCCAGATAAAGATTGTTGCTTATAAGGGCCCCAAACATCAATATGCAGCAATTTAAATAATACTACACTGTGACTTTCACTAGCTGGAATAATAACACGAGTCTGTTTTGACTGAGCACACACATCACAAGCAACATTGGAAGAATGATCTATATTCTTCAAGAAACTGAGCTTTTTTACAACTCCTAAAGAGGGATGCCCAAATCTTTTAGGCCAAAGAAAATCATTACAAATAGTTTTGGTAGCAAAACACATATCAATATGATGTTTACTATCATCAAGTAAAGTAACATATCTTCGTATATTATTCTTATCAAAAGAACAATTATCAAGATAGTAAAGACTTCCACCAACCTTGCCAATTGCCAGTATCTTCTTAATCTTCAGGCCCTGTAAAATGCAGAATGTAGGGTAGAAAATAAATGCCAAGGAATTAACCCTTAGAAGTCGATTTACTGGCAGCAAGTTGTGCTTGAAAGAAGGAATGTATAATACATTTCTCAAGACAATTTCCCTTCCAAGTCTTATCTCTCCCATCATATTCACTTTCTTAACTGAACCATCCGGTAAAATGACTTTTCTGATCGCACACACAGGTTCAAGATTAGAAAAAATACTCTTATTTCCAGAAATATGACTACTGGCTCCTATGTCAACTATCCAGCAAACACTCTTTAAGCATTCATTTTCTACAGATAAAGAAGAAGAATTACCTGCAAACTCTTGAGTAAAATTGACAAAGTCCTCTTGAACCTGTTTGCCTTTCAACATCTTTGACAGCTCCTGCTGAATCAATTCTCTCATACTCATGTTGTTGACGGTACATTCTTCAAATGCATCTGTTGGATCCAGAGGTGACTCTGCCATATTTTCTTGAACAGGCTTGTTTCCTTTCTTTTTCTGTTGTTTTTTTAGCTCCATATACCAGTCTGGATAGCCATGGATCTTGAAGCAGGTGTCCTTCATGTGTCCATCCATCTTACAAAAACTACAATACTTATCTTCCTTCTTGTAATCCTTTCGTTGTTTTCCAGAAGATTTCAGCCCTTTCTGATTGTTGTTCAAAACAGCAGCATTAGCCATTAAAGCACTACTGTCATTTGTCTCATTGTAAGCATCTGATATTTGTCTCTGCTTCTCCACGTTCTTAAGCATAGAATAAACCTTATCGATATTTGGATAAGGATCCATCATAAGCACTTGATTCTTGATATGATTATAGGATTCATTTAATCCCATTAAAAATTGAATAATCTTGGCATTCTCATTCAACTGCAGAACTCTATCTGAAACATTGCAAGTGCATTTTCCATAAGTGCATTGTGGAACTGGAACGATACACTGTAGTTCATCCCACAACTTGCACAAATTCATAAAATGCATTGAAAGACTGCTATTACCTTGAGCAATTGTACCAATTTCTCTCCAGATCTAATATTCTTGTGGACCAGTGGAATCGTTTCACCAATTTATCCCAAAGATCTTTTGCAGATGAGACATATAAAAAGGCTTCATGCAATTCTTTTGTAAGAGAGTTAAGAATCCAAGATTCTACCATAACATTTGCACTCAACCATTCTTCATACTCATCTGAATCTTTAACAGGCATTTTTACTTTTCCCGTAATAAAACCTAGCTTGTGTTTAGCAGCTAAGGCTTTCTTCATTGAAGTGCTCCAAGTACGATAGTTTAATCCATTCAATGGAGTCATAACCAAATTAATACCTGGATTGTCAGATCCTTGAAGATTCATAGGATTTCTTGCAACTCCAACATAAGCAGTGTCCGCCATGAGATTCACTTAGAAGAATACCACGGCCAAATCACAAATCACAAGCTATAGTAAGCTTGAAAATCTTGGTTTCTTCATAATTGCCTAGAAAAACAAAATGCACTTTCAAGATTACCCACATGCATTTTTCAACTTCATTAAATGCCATTTTTTAAATTTATTTTTTCATAATTTTCATTTCTTAAATTTTCTCTTTGAAAAATGCTCAAATTTTTTTCTCTAGCAAATCTTTGTCTTGATCTCTGTCGCAGTGAAGTTTTTAACTTCGTCCACTTTTGGCCAGTTGCTTAAAAGTGTATCAACAATAGAAGTGAAAAAATTTTAAATCAAACTAATTTTTGCTTGTTCATGGGGTGCAGTAACTCTTCCTTATAATGAAAAGATCAAATGGAGATGGATTGAGGAGTGTAAGCTTTGAGATTTACGCGTCGAAGTCTTTTAAGAGTTTGGTAGATACAAAATTCAGTCCAGAATGCAGGATCCAACTAGTTTTTTTTAGCAAATCTTCTGAAATCTTCATTATTGAATACTCGTTGACTGGGGTGGGAATTTCAATTATTAGTTCATCTTGGGTTTGAAATCTTGACTTTTCCTCTATTGCTTGTATCCAAATTCTTTGGAAGATCATTGTTAATGTTTCTTCGTTGCTTTCACTTCCATTCGTACTACTCTTTGCTCATTTCTATCCATATAAAAATATAATTCAAAATAGCTCAAGAATTTAACATACAAGAAATAAAATTTAATACACTGTATTCAATTTTAATCAAACTAAATATAGTATATTCAATTTTACCAAAGTTAATACACTATATGTGAATACACTATATTTACTTTAATAAAATCTAATACATTATATTTGATTTGTGCTCAAAACTAAAAAAAAATATAAATATATAAAAAATTTTACATCTTTGTCAAAAATTTATAAAAATATATAAAAAATTCAGTTTTGCCAAAGTTAATACTTTATATTCATTTACTAAAATCTAATACATTGTATTTAGTTTTATTCAAACTAAATATAGTCAATTTAGTTTTGTAAAAGTTAATACACTATATTCACTTTAGGATCTATTTGGATGGTGGTAGTTTGTGATTCATTAATGTACAATATAGTATGGTATAATATGATTTTAACGATACGATATTTGAAAAAACTATATAATAGTATATGACTTTATAATATTTTCTGTTTAATTTAACTGTATAGTATTGTACAGTTTTATTATAAAAATTATATAATCACTCTCCAGTTTTAAAAAATATAAATATTTCCATAATTATTAATATTTTAAGATAATTTTTTTAACATTATCAAAAATAATATTAATATTTTTAAAATAATGAAGTAAATATTTATTTAATAAATATTAACTTAAAAATTTAATAAATAATTCAAACACATCATAATATAAATAAGTCTATTGTCATAATAAATGTCATAATAAACATTTGGTCCATAATATTTAAACAAGCTAAATTTAAGTTCTAAATTATCATACATACCGTACTAATAAATATTAGATCTTTTATCATAGAGACAGATATAGAAATTACTTAAATCATCCAAATATATTTTAATATAAGATAGTTCCTACTTCCTTAATATTGTACTTGTTAGACAACAACATCATCAACAAATAACTTTTTTTTACTGTTCTGGTGGCATTCAAAGCAAGCTTCTTAACTTATCTCCATTTTCACAAAAAAAAAAACATATAAGCTTTTTGTTCGGAATTATGATCTAAATCCAATTGTGACACCAATGCTCGATATTTTTCTTTTTGAAATATGTGGCCAATTGGAGAGGTTGGTAAGCGCATTGGCCACTTTATCCAACTTAGTTGCCACGATGCTCATTAGTTCCTCTGAGTTAAATATTAACACCTTTTACAACAAGAAGAAGAAGGTGCTATAGATTGAGGATTTGATGTACGTGTATTAGGAGTCACGTGATCATTTCCTCCACCTTTATTTTCATTGTCAATACCTAAAAAAGCATCATTTTCAAACCAACCTCATCATCATCATTAATGCTCATGGACTTTTTTTTTTAATCTCATTAGATTGTTTCGAGCAATTCTTCTTCTCATTTTCGTTGGAGTCCTAAAATGTTGTCCCTAACTCTATCTTTTTCATAGAGAGTAAGTATTTTGTCATAATTTCTATTTGGCTTGTCTTTCCATTCGGCTGCATCAAGTGTGACCTATATAAATAGACCATATTTAATTTATTGTCATATATTATTAAAGACAAATAAAATAAATATTTAATTTACCTTAATCAATAATTTAACCCATAATTATTTTCTACATGCCACATACATGTTTGTAGATTCTATCTAAAACCACTCATGCCACCTTGAAAGATATCATAACACTTCATAAAAGTTCTTTTCATTGCCCTTATCTTATTGTAGACTCTCTCCTTAGTTATTGGTTTGTTAAGAAATCTTTTCTTCATCTTCTTCACAATGTTATCAATTGCATGACATGTAAAAGTACCACTCACTCTATTTCCTTGTATATGATCATGGTAGAAAGTATCAATTAACTCATCATCTATAACATTCGAATAACTACAAATGACATGTTGATCTAGAGTGGACCTTTTTGGCATCTATATAATAAAGAAAATAAATATTCATAATATGTAAAAAAATAATAAAAACATTAAAACATTAATGAAAGTCTTGATTCAATAATAACTAGTACATGCCAAAAGTTACAATAAAATAAACAAATACTAAAGTTTCTCCACTTAAAATAGATAAATACAAAAATTACCGACGATAATCATGTCACATATCGGCTGCTATGCGATCATGAATCATTTCACCTCTCCTAGTTTCCTCATTAATCTCTCTATCATTTTCATTGTCATCCCATTCATTATCAATATTTAAAATTTTTGCATCAACTTGAGTTTCTAATTCTTCATATGGATCCACACCTCTCAAATAATTATGCAAAATACAACATGCAAATATGATAAGCTTTTATGACTTAAGACCGTATGAGGGCCCTATTGAGTTTGCAATTATTGGAAAATGTTTCTTGAAAATACCAAATGCTCTTTCACTTGCATTTTCCAAAAACACATGTTGAAGATTAAATAATTCTCTAGGATTTCAAGGTGGATTTCGAGGCAAATATTCTTTCAAGTGATACTGTTCCCTTCTATAAGGTGTAATGAGTAGAGGTCTCAACATAGAACCCACCATCAACAACGTAGTATTTTCTATATGAAATTCTTAATGAATGTTTTCTACTTATTACATCTTTAATAATCTTGAAATTAGATGATATCCCTTTCCACCCAAGTAAAACATATATAAATTTTAAATCAAATATGCATTAGCTAACACATTTTGGGTGGGATAGTCTTTCCTTTCACAGAACTTTAATGCTTCTTGAGTAGAAACTTTAACATGTATATGTGTCCTATCAATTGCACCCACACAATCTTGACATTAAATTTTAACAATTAATATGCAAACAAGTATTTTTGGAAGACAAAAATTAATTGAATTATTAACTTTGATCACCTTAAAATATGGGTAGAATCTACTATTACCAGCAATTTCATGAACGAACCTCAGATCCATCAGGTTGTTTAATAAATTTATCCTTCAACTTTAAAATGGACCTTAGTACAATGTGAAAATGATGGCTTGTTGTCTCATCGAACAGACAAAAAGCAAAAGATAGCTCTGAATTTTTTTACATTATATGCTAATAGATAAAACGTCTTAACTACTAATTCTTCAATTGTTACTCGAATTGTAGGTCTAAGGCCACCCTCTCTAATTAACAAATCACATAATCTGGTAAAAGCTGAAGGGATCATTCATATAATGCTATGATAAAGTTTCAACAAAAATAAATGGCTAATTAGATCATCTTTGACCCTTTCTCCTTTAACACTTATATTATACCTAACCGTATACTTTACACCTTTTACTAGAAGAAGAAGGTGCTGTAGATTGAGCATTTGATGTAGGTGTATTAGGAGTTAAATGATCATTTTCCCTACCTTCATTTTCATCATCGATAACAAAACAAGCATTATTTTCAAACTAACCACATCATCATCGTTAATGCTCATCAACGTGTTTTCTGATCTCATTAGATTTTTTTGAGCAATTCTTCTTTTCATTTTCATTGGAGTCTGAGAATGTTGTCCCATAGCTCTATCTTTTCCATAAAGAGTATGCATTTTGTCATAATTTTTTATTGGTTGTCTTTGCATTCAGTTGCATCAGGTGTGGCCTATATAAATAGAACATATTTAATTTACTATCATATATTATTAAACACAAATGAAACATATATTTAATTTACCTTAATCAATTCATCCCACAATCATTTTCAGCATGCCACATGCATGTTTGTAGATTCCATCCAAAACCACTCATGCCACCTTGAAAGATATCATAACACTTCATAAAAGTTCTTTTTATTTCCCTTATCCTATTGTCGACTCTCTACTTAGTTATTGGTTTGTCAAGAAATCTTTTCTTCATCTTCTTTACAATGTTATCGATTGCATGATATGTGAAAGTGCCACTCACTCTATTTCCTTATATATACTCGTGGTAGAAAGCATCAATTAACTCATCATCCATGACATTCGACCAAGTGCAAATGACATATTGATCTAGAGTGGACCTTTTTGGCATCTATATAATAAAGAAAATAAATTTTCATAATACAAAAAAACATAATGAAAACATTAAAACATGAAAGTCTTGGTTCAATAATAACTAATACATGCCAAAATTTACAATAAAATAGACAAATACTAAAGTTCCTCCATTTAAAATAGAAAAATATAAAAATTACTGAAGATAATCATGCCACATATTGGTTGCTATGCGATCACATATTATTTCACCTCTCTTAGTTTCCTCATTATTCTCTCTATCATTTTCATTTTCATCCCATTCATTATCAATATTTAAAATTTCTAAATAAACTTGAGCTTCTAATTCTTTATACGGATCTACACCTCTCAAATAATTATGCAAAATACAACATGAAAATATGATAACCTTTTGTGACTCAAGACTATATAAGGGCTCTGTTGAGCTTGCAATTATTGGAAAACATTTTTTGAGAACATCAAATGCTCTTCCAATTGCATTTCACAAAGATGCATGTCAAAGATTAAAAAATTCTTTAGGATTTTAGGGTAAATATTCTTTCAAGTGATGTTGTTCCCTTCTATAAGGTGTAATGAGTCCAGGTCTCAACATGAAACCACCATCAATAATGTAGTATTTTCTATATAGAATTCTTAATAAATGTTTCCTACTTATTGCATATTTAATAATCCTAGAATTAGATACTATCCCTTTCCACCCAGGTAAAACATATGTAAATTTTAAATCAAATGTGCATGAGCTAATACATTTTGGGTGGGATAATCTTTCCTTCCATAGAACTTTAGTGCTTCTTGAGTAGAAACTTTAACATGTATATATGTCCTATTAATTGTATCCACACAATCCTGACATTAAATTTTAACAATTAATATGCAAACAAATATTTTTAGAAGACAAAAATTGATTAAATTATTAACTTTGATCACTTTAAAATATGGGTGGAATCTACTACTACCAGCAATTTCAAAAGGAACCTCAGATCAATCGGATTGTTTAATGAGTTTGTCCTTCAACTTTAAAATGGACCTTAGTACAATGTGAAAATGACGGCTTGTTGTGTCATCAGACCAATGAAAAGCAAAAGATATCTCCTGATTTGTTACATTATGTGTTAATAGATACAACATCCTAGCTACTAATTCTTTAACTATTACTCGAATTCTAGGGCTAAGGCCATCCTCTTTAACTAACAGATCGCATAATTTGGTAAAAGCTGAAGGGACCATCTGTATAATTCTACGACAAAGTTTCGAAGAAAATAAATGGCTCATTAGATCATCTTTAACCCTTTCTCCTTTAACCCTTATATTATGCCTAACCGTATAATTATCCCTTTCAAATTCACACATATAAATGCAAAACCAAACTAGGACCAAACAAACTGCATAGATTGCCATCGCACTTGCTTGTAATATCAATTTATTATCTTGATTATTTTGATCAACCATCTATAAAAAATATAATTTTAACATAAATAAATTAGTATAAATAGAACAATCCTCATATGAATTAACACAAATAACAAAATAACACATACATAAACAAAAATAATACTAAAAGAGTTTTGGGGTATCATAAAATTTTATATAAATAAATTTTATAAAATTTTAAATTAATATAAAATTTTAAAGAAAAAAAAACTTATAACATACAATAAGAAAAAAAAACTTAAAGAGAAAAAAATAAAAAAATTATTTTTTGAAAATTATACCTTGTAATGTGGGAAGTGAATCTAATATGAAAATCACAAAATATAAAATAAAAATATAATAATATTTATTAAAAAAAGAAAAAAAATACTACTGCCATGAGAATGGTTATGGAAAATAAGTGCAATAGGAAAGAAAAGCATTAACAAACAACAAAATAACACATATATGGAATTGGTCTTATTGATTTGTGGTAGGTAGGGTATAATTATGTAATGAGCAAAGGTAGAGTTTGTGATTTTTGAATTTGGGAATTGTATAAAATTTAAAGTAATGAAACAAAAAAAATCGATGAATTTTGTTGTATAATGGATGTTTAATGGAATTTTGCTATAATTACTACAATTGCCAAAGGGATATATACATCTTATTTCTTGTTGTTGTCATGGAAATTTATAAGCTATAAAGTTGTTTGCTTTGTGAATTTTCAGTAGACATCCGTTTAAATGCTTTAGAGTACAAACTGAATTTGAATACTATTTGTCATTAATAAAGGTTTTGTGGAATTGGTCTCGTTGTGATAAGCAAGGTACAATTATTTGATGAACTAATGTAAAGTTGGTGAATTTTCAATATATAAACAAAAATAATACCACAAGAGTTTTGGAGTATCATAAAATTTTATATAAAAAACATTAAAAAAATAATACATATAAAAAATAAAAAAATTATTTTTTGAAAAAAAAATTTAAAAAATAACACATATACAAAATAACTAAGAATATACAAAAAAGAAAATAACTTAAAGATGATTTTTTTTTTTGAAAATTATACCTTGTAATGTGGGGAGTGAACCTAATCTAAAAATCACAAAATATAAAATAAAAATATAATAATATGTATTAAGAAAAAGAAAAAAATTGCTGCCATGAGAATGATTATGAAAAATAAGTGCAATAAAAAAGTTGATAACATGAAGTACAATAGTTGATATAATAATATTTATTAAAAGAAGAAGAAGAAGAAAAAGATGTCCATGAGAAATAGAAGTGTGAGAAATAAAAGTGCAGTAGGAAGGTGATGAAATGGGGTAATGATGATTTATTAGGTAGATGGATAGTTATAAAAATTAATTATAGTAAAAAGTAAAAGTTATAAGGTTAGAATAGTAAAATTAAATTTAGAAAATTAAGAAAAATCACCAAATTAGTGATTCTTAAAATTAGAAAAATCCACGATTTAACAATCATGGACTAAAATTATAGGTGATAATACATAAATTCCTCCCTAAACTATTCTTATTTATCAGATTTTCCCTCTGGATTATTTATATGTTAGATTACCTTCCTAAACTTGTTGAAAATATCATATTAGCCACTTAATTTTTTTTGAAATATCAGAAATACACCATATACTATTGAAAATATTAAATTACCCCTCTAAAACTTGTTAAAAATGTCAAATTATTCCCCTATTACTGTTTAGCACGTGTTTTTCACATATTTTTTATGAACTGACAAGTGCCCTATGGAGGGATAATCTAACATTTTCAATAAGTTCAGGAGGGTAATCTGATATGTAAATAGTTCAAGGAAAAAATCTAATAAATGGTGATAGTTTAGGGGGGCATTTATATATTAACCCAAATTATAGAGTACAATACCATGAAAAGAATCATACTCCCAAACATTGTTTTACAGAAAAAAATACATTAATAAATCAAACCATGCTACCAAGTAAATATACCCTTAATAAAACTTAATAGACTATATTCAGTTTTTGTTCAAAGAAAAAAAAGAATATATGAAAAATTAATTAAATAATCTTTGCACATATATAATTTTCAGAAAAAAACAATATAATTCTACTTTTTCCTTAGCCTTATTTTTTTAATATCAACTCCTTGGTTTATTGGCTGGTGGCTTAAACTTTTAGCTTTACCATAATCTGCTTGTTCCTGCTATCTTAAACATTGTGGTTGTGAACTTCCAACAATTGTTTATGCCTCTATCTTTCATGATCTGAGTTTTGCTCCATATTTCACCATATTGTGCCATACTTTAATGCCCTACCTAATGTGGAAAGTGAAAAGAATAGACAAAGACACAAAAAAAAGAAAAAAAACTTTAAACAATTTGAAATGTAACAAACACAGTAAAATCCAAAAACGAATAAATTTTAAATGGTCCACAATATAACAACAGACAAAAACCACATGCATTCAAGTATTGTGAAGGAATAAACAAATGAAGAGCATAACAAACCATTAATTCTTCCAAGGCTTTAAATAAATCAAAAGGTTTTGAACCCAACAATTCCCCCCCCCCCCCCGCCCCCCCCTAAAAAAGTTGATTATGCAATAAAAGCCTCAAAATATATACTTTCAATAGACAACATTCATCTTAACTTGCATGATTAATTTATACAAATATAAAACTAATAATTTGGTTAATAAAAGTTATAAAAGTAGTAGACTCTATATTTCAAAGAACATATTAGTCAAAAAGGAAAAAAAAATTATACGTGAAACATATATAATATGTTTTAAGAACTCAATTTTAAAGAATCTTTTTATTTGTTTGTATTTACTTTTGTTTTAAAAGTACTATTTATTTTATAATTGAAATACACTTTTAAGTAAAGAAGCTTCTCTTTTTGAACATTAATTTCAAACTCAAACTTTTGAATTTAAACTAAAGTATCAAATTAAATATTGACAAAAGATCACCAAAGTAAATATCAACGAAATTATATATCCAGTTTTGCTCAATATAAATACACTGTATTCATTTTTTCCAAAGTCTAATACAATGTATTCAATTTTGTTCAAACTTAATAGAGCATATTCAATTTTGCTTAAACTTAATACATTGTATTTAGTTTTGCTCAAAATCAATACAGTGGCTCAAACTTAATATGTTGTATTTAGTTTTACTCAAAGTTAATAAAATGTATTTGGTTTTGCCAAAATCTAATACATTGTATTCACTTTTGCTTAAGTTAATTTACTTTAATGGAACATAATATAATGTATTCTTTTTTTTATGCAAACCTAATATACTTTATTCAGTTTTTGCTTAAAACTAAAACATATGAATATATAAAAAATTTAATTACATTGTATTCACTTTTGATAAAACCTAATACATTGTATGTGGAAATTCTAGTATGTCAGCATGACCAGTGTTATTAGAAGTTTTTCTTCAAAGCAAAAGGGGGAAAATTCAATTTTTTTCTTTTTAGTCTTTTGATATGAAATCTATTAAATTATAGTTTTTTAGATTAATCTGAGATGCAATCTTTGATCTAATTAAATGATTGGCACTATAATTTAGATATAATGTGGAGAATTATATGCAAAATATTTTTAAGTTCTTCTAATAATGCTTGTAAATTTTTACAATAGTGATTAACCATATTTTCAATTGAATATTTACTTTATGATTTAGATAATTAAAGCCTAGCTATTTACCTTTGTTGTTTTAAAATTGGGGATAATGGTGATTTTACTAATTTAGAATGATAGTTAAATTTGGGATCGATTTTAGTATGTTATTAAAGATTAGGAAATGATATATCTAAAGTTATATTTTTATTTATTCTACAAAATTAAGGTTTTTAGTGGTTTTGCATATACAAAATACTCTAGTTTATCTAATATTGCCTATGGTTTTGTGTTTACCTGTAATGCAAATTTCTACCTGATTGATTTGCATATGGAAAATTGATCATCATTTCAAGTATAACCTATTTAGCTTAGTTTTTCTAAAATTAGGGATATTGGTGGTTTTTTCTATAGAATGAGAATTGAATTTGGGTTCAGTTTTAGTATATTGTTGAAGATTAGGAAATGATGTACCTCTATTTAGCTTCTATTTATACTATTAAGTTGAGGATTTTAGTGGTTTTGAACTCCAAATTTTAAGGCTAAGGTTTTTGTTTCTATGTATATAGTTAAAGTTGTTGGGATAATTGTTGGTTTTTTATGCATGACATGGAAAATTCCATTATAAATCATTATTTTTCAATAAGATATAAGTCAAATGACTCTCATCTTGGTCGTTTAGGTCATCACCCGATTCATTTGGGCCAATATTTTTTTATAGTAACATTTTTAATATTCTATTATTATATTAGGAGTTATTTTTTTTTTTGTTAAAACATGGGTCAAATGGATTTACTCATATTTTGTCTTATTAGGGCCAATATTTTTTATAGTAAGATTTTTAGTATCACGTTATTGTATCAAAAATTATTTTCATTAAAAAATTGGGTCAAATGAATTGCGGTCCATTTGGGTCATAAAGCGATCCGTCTAGGTAAATTCATGGGTCAATTCAAATTTATCCAATTCATTTAGGCATTGATTCATTTATGATCTACAATTTTTAGTTCATTTATGGTTCATCCATTCATAAACCAATTTAAATCCATCCAATTAGATTCATTTGCTACCTCAGGGACAACTAGGAAATCAGGTATTAAAATATGTAAATAATCATTTTTTTGAAAGCAAAATAAATAATGTGTTATCATTGTGGAAATATATTCATAAAATTATATGGGCCAAGGGTCCTAAAAGAATGAGTTAAAACTTTAGGAGCCTTGGCAATTGGATTAGGCCTAACCTAAATTGATTTTAGGCCAATGGGTTAACCATGGATTGCATTCTAAACTACAACAACCAATGCAAATTGAGCTCATTTTCTTCATGATACAACTTATCACTTCATATCATCCTTTTTTTCTGGTGTAACCAAAACCCCTTCTCTCTCTCTTAAAATCCTAGTTTTGGTGCCGTATCACAATTGTTAGAAGATGTTATATTTGTTCAATTAGGTTAGACCCCTTCTTTTCAATGCCACATTTCAATTGTAGAAATTGTATTTTACAAGTATGTATCTTTTAATTGTGCAACATAGCATTTATGTGTTATACAATGTCATTTGACTGGGAAGTAATTCCTTATTTTGCCTCATGTTGCTTTTAAAAATCATTGTAATCCAGTTTTTATCTTCATTACATTTTTTTCCTCTTCATAGCAATATGTTATGGGCGATGATGATTTTCTCTACTCTAGTGTCTCTATTGCTTGGCTTTTTCAGTTCTCGATAGAATTCGAAAGAGGGATATGTGATTTTCGATTAAAGTTAATAGATTGGGTAGCATATACACATTTATGGCATCATTGCATTATTTTCCTCATCATTTTTTATGTATTACAATTGTCTACTAGGAATGCTGCCTAGGGGTTTATTGATCTAAGCATCATTAGTTTAGGCTTTAAAATTCATGATCTCCTTTGGTTAAGAACTCAGTAGCTTTTTGCATAATGAATAATTTGATGATTGATTTGGAGGATGTTATGTTGATAAATAAAAGATAACGCCTTCTCTGCATGTATTGTAATTTTGCTGCATTGAACAACATGTGAAAGCTTGCTTGGGAATTTGATTGTCTTTTTGCACTGGGTTGGGACAGTTAACTTTTTGGTTTATAGGCAATCCTTCTTTGTGTATGTGAAATGATCTACTATTTTTCTTCTAATTAGGTTAGTATTGGATGAATTGAGACTTTTTAGTAAGGAAAAATTGCTTTTATGTTCTGATTAGTTTCATTCTCTTACTTGCACAATAATTGTTTATTAAAATTTGTCCATGTTACATCACCGAACTAAATTTTCCTCTCATATAGGATCCTTTCCCTTTAGGATTATGCTTCAAGCTTTATGGTTTTTATTACTTAAAGACCGAGAAGATTCAGTGAAACTTTTTGGAAGGCCTTTGCTCTATACGATATTGAATTTAGTAATGCTAGTGATTCTATAATCTTAAAAAATATGAGAAAAAATCAAAGTAAAAGGTTCTTTCAACTTCTGCACTCTTTCACCTGATGGGGAAGCTTACTTTGAACAATCTAAAATAGTTGGTAAAGAACATACTTATTCATCCTCACGTGTGATATCCACCCCTGAAATTAAAAAGAAGTTTGTGGATTATGTTTATGATGCTATAGTACCATATTTTAGTTCCATCAGGTTTGCTAAGTGGCCAAAGGTTGCATCATTTTTGGATTCTTTGGCCAAAAGGTCTCTCATATTGAATGTAGGATGTGGGAAAAGGAAGTACCTGGGTCTGAATCTTGATTGTTTTTTCATAGGATGTGATATAAGTGCACCACTTATTAAAATTTGTACAAAATAGAGGACATGAAGTTCTGGTCGGGGATGTAGTAAATCTTCCTTACTGAACTAGTTTCAGAGATGCTACAATTTCAATAGTTGTTTTGCATCATGACCTAAGTATAGAAAATAGGAGAAAGAAAGCAATTGAAGAATTGGTTCGAGTTGTCAAAAAGGGTGGTCTAATGCTAATAATTATTTGGGCTGTAGAATAAGAAGATTAATCTCTCCTTGCCAAAGGGACTCCTCTCACTTAAAAGTATCTAGAAGAGTGGATAGGACCAGACAGTCCTCGTGTTTGTAGCCCATAATCCATCAGTTTGTAGAGCATCCCAGAAATAGAAGAGAGTATTTTTAGAGAAGAATTGAAAGATTCCAAGGAGAATGTAGATGAGGGATTGAGAAAAACCATGCATTTAAAATCTCAAAATGTAAATGATTCCAAGGTTTCTAAATATGAGAGAAATGAGGAAAATCAATAGGAATATTTCGTCCCTTAGCATTTACCATATCATCGAGTTAAAGTTAGTGGTGCATCTGCTTGCGCTCTTAAAAGTGGTCTAGCAAAAAAAGATGATAAAAAGGGTGTTGTAGTGTACAATAGATACTACCATGTTTTCAATGAAGGTGAACTTGAAAGGTAATACATTTTTCATCATATATAGCTACACATAACTAAATGCTTTGAAAAGTGGTAGCTTTTTATTGCCATTGCTATTAAGTATTGAAAATAATGTTCAAACCCATTACACTAACCTGATAAGGCAAATGCCTAAACATTTTCTTCATGACTCTTCCCCATTTACTTTCCCTTCTAGCTCAATTGTTTTGTATATGTTTTTTGCAGGTTAGTAGCTGGCATGAATAATGCAGTAGTAGTTTATTGGTTTTTCGATAAATCAAATTGGTGTATCATACTTGAAAAAACTTTGTGAAACTTTAGTTAACATAGCAAGGAACATGCAAGGATAATATATTGATGCAGTATTGTGATGCATGCTGGAGCCATCTCTCATTTCTGGGTTCGCTCTCTAAGGCCTGCTTTTAGGGTTTAAGACCGAACGAGACTCATTTTAACTTATAAATTGACTACTTTACAATAAAAAGGGATCAAGCCCAAATTATTATTGGTAGTCAACCCATAAAAGCATTTACTAATGGGTCCAAAAGAGGTAGGTATCATAGAGTCACCGCCCAACAGAATGTCGGGAAATGATTGTCGACCTTTTGATGCCCAAACAGAGATTGGTGATTGGGATGTCACTTTTATTAGGAATCTTGGTTAGGTGTTGTTTTATAATTGAGTTTTAAATTAAATCCCCTTTCCTCTCTCGCACGGTGCAAAGCATAAGAATTAAATAAACATCCTAAGCAAACATAAAAAGTGATAAATAAATACATCAACTACTTAAATTATTATAGAAGCAAATCGTCCAACAAACAAAAATAAAAATAATCTACACAAATTAGGGTATTCATTTAAGTTGGGGACATTGGTTCCCTCATGCATATTATACAAAAATCTACATTTTGTTATTTTTGTTTGACTTTGGATAAAAATTGGATATTGGTCCAAGTTTTGAAGGAAAACCCAATTTATTGAAGTAGAAGTCATTTTAAATGCCTTTTCCTTTTAAGGTGCACCAAAAAAGCCTTTTATTACTAACTATTACATCCCCAAAATAAAAATACATCCAAAAATATCAAATAAATAAATAGCATAAAACAAATAAATAAAACTAGGATAATAAAATAAATAAAATAATGAAAGGAAAGATTAAATGAATTAACCAAATAGGCTGATGGTGATCATCTAAACGAGAGCATGGTTCCCGGTGCAAAAAATCTCATAAAATCCACTCACAAAAAATACCAAAAAGGCAAATAAATTAGCATATTACCATTAAAAATGCAACAAAGATAATCATTTAATTGTACAGTACATAATAGAATTACATACAGAATTGAATAATGATACAAAATAATGCATAAATGTCATAAAAATAGAGCAAATCATGTAAATATCATAAAATACAAATAATATATAACAAAAATTCCCAAAAAACAGCCACAGACGTCCCTAATAGGCTAGGGACGCCCACAGCTATTGGGGATTCTTCCCATCTGTCACCCGTTGGGTAAAACAGAATGTAGGTTTTTATGCAAAAACATAGAGTAGAATATTACGCTCAGAAGATATTCTGACTCTAAAATTCTTGTAGTCCAGATCTATACTCCGATTTGTGTTCTTTGTTTTCCAAAAAATCCAATAAATTTTGTGTGTGTTTGGATCAAAGAGATTGTTAGAGAACAATAGAAACTTAGAGAGAGAAAGAAATTGATTTCCTTTTTCCCTAAAATTTGCTCTATACCAAAGTGATTCCCTACTTTTTGAAACCCTAGAATTTTTTTTATACTTAGGTTAGAGTTGAAGTTGGATTCCAGCTCTAACTTCCCAAATATGGAGAAATCTCCCCAAAAATTTTGGACTTAAATCCCTTGAAAAATACTTATCCACTTTTTTGAAATCCAGAAACATAAAAAAATCTGAAAAATGACCCACAGATGAGTGTCCCTCATTAAGAGGCGGCCATCCCTCAAACAAAAGTCTTAAAATTACCAAAATACCCCTGATCTAACTTAGATAGGAGAGAGGAGGTTAGTGATGACCGTCCTTCCTCTAAAGGCCAAAATTAGGATTTTCATGCATTTTTGTTAAAATACTTGAAAACACTCAAAAAATTATAAAAATCTTTGAGAAAAATATGAGAAATTCACAATTAGGGCTTCGAGATCCAAACCCGATATCAGTAATATACTATTTTCTCATCATTAGGTAACCCTGATCTAGGTTTTCTCGAGTTACGGTATCTACCGCTGCCCCTAATTTTAAGGAGTTGGTGCATTAGTGCTAAAACGAGCTAAAATTTAGAGTGAAAGGAAAAAGATGTGTACCTGGGATAACAAATCTCTTGTTTGATTAAAAACGTACCTGCTTTTAAGGCAGTGAGTCTCATGGTTAATCAAAACACGTACCTCTCTTGGTTGGGTAGTTATTGTTAGCTTGTCGATGTATTAACCCTAGATTGACTATTCGATTAATGCCCGGGGCATGCAACATCGAGACAGGTTGACTAAATTTGATTAGTGCCTGAAGCATACAGAATCAGGTTGTTTGAGTGTGTCTGATTAGTGCCTGGGGCATGCAGAATCAAGACAACTTGGTTGGATCTAATTAGCACTTAGGGCATGCAAAATCAGGTTGTTTGAGTGGTATTTGGCTAGTGTCATCTGTAGGCGTGTCTAACTTTCCAGTTATGTTAGTTGGGGCCCCTTTATAGGTGCCATCTACCCCCTAGAAATAATATTCCATTTAAGGAATTTCTGGCAAATGTGCATCTGTGAGGAGTTACTGACATGCTTGAAGCTTGTGTTTGTAGGTGTATATCTATCTTAGAGATATTCCAGCTTAAGATCATGATCTTGACTGAATTCTTTACACTTCCTAATGACTATGTCACTAATATAGGGAAAACCATCATCATCAAGGTTGCTGACACTCCTAGTCTTACCTTGTACCTCTTTTGAATTTGTATTGTCATTAGGCTTCTGCCACTTGTCTAATAGTTTCTTGTTGTTAACATCAATCTTGTGACTTTTTATGTGTTCACCTCGAAACATCCCATGCTCTAAAGAATATGGCTATTTGTCTAAATGAACATTGACTACTATAATGGTATTCTGACCATTATATAACTTTGGCTTCGGCTATATTCCATTCTAACCTCGTGATAATCTATGTTTTTTAAAGCAGTCAGCGGTAAAGGACCCAAAAGATGACATTTTCACAACTTAGACTTCTATTTGCCATGTATCCTTTTTTATTTCAACCTATTCAGGTAACTTCTTGTGATGAGGATGGGTGCTTTAGCCCCTTTTCTTAGATTGTGGTGGTATATATATGCCCTTTTTGTTAGGGATTCTAGGTACCTGTGAAAAGTATTTGATATTAGTGCTTTTGCTCATTGAACTTGCAAGTTTGTTTTCTTTTCTTTTCTTTCTATGTTTTTTCTTTTATATTTCATGTTAATTACATGTTTTCTTGTTAATTTCATGGCATCACTTTTTCATTAATTCACTCATTTTTTTCCTTTTCTTTTATATATAATAAATATAAACAAAATAGAGCATAAAATAAAATAAAATAAATGCATAGTTTTAAATACAAGTTCTATTTTTATATACATCAAAGTATTTAGACAAAGTTTTAAAACTCCTTGAATACAAAATAATAAATCACTGCAAAGGCCTTAGTCTTCTACAGTAGGTTGGCTCGGATGGAGGTCTGAATGCTGAAGGCCTGAGAGGTCTGGCTGGTACCACGACCTGTGGTGCTGCTGGCATATACTCCTTGCCTTGCTTAAATCTGAATTGGAACCTAAGTAATGTTGCTATCAAAGGCTGTAGGATCTATGCGATCACCTCTGCTAGCCACTCTGATCCCTGGCCAACCTCAATGGTGACCTTGAAATGCTGCTCAAGATAATGCATCAGGTTGCCTCTCAGGTATCCTATGTATCTCCTCAGCTTCTCATTAATCTCTATCATAGCCTATCTACCTCTAGGGACCTCTGTCTCAATACGGGTGCCTTACTTCCTAATCTAGGTCAAAAACTTATCGACTATCTAGAGGGTCACCTCAAATCTTTATTCTGTAGTCACTAAATTAGTCATGATACCTCATATGTCAAACTGTAGAGACTGCACCATTGCTGGTAGTGCCTGTAAAGACAAAATTGCTGGCAGCACAGACCATAATGTATGATCCTAGCATCTGATAACCTCCTTCATTATTGCTAACCTACCGGAGATATCATTAGGTGAAGGGGTTAAAGATGTATGTGCTGGTGGTGCCATAAATGGAGATATCTCTAGATGCATTGGTGATGGTGGAGCAGTCAATGTAGAGGCTCCTATGTGTCCATAAGGTAGAGGAGCTAAAGATGTGGATGCTCTTAGACGCCCATAGGGATAAAACCTCCCTATCCTCCTAGCAGGCAATCATTGGTGTCTAAAAGGTGATCGAGGATGAGCTGTCAGATGTGGTGATTCATCAAGAAGGTCCTATAAGTCTATTTGCATGTCAAACTCATAATTAAAATCATCTCCTACCCCTGGTGCCACTGTGGCTCATCGATCTGATCCTTATACTGAGGTGGCTGTATCGAGGGTGGTTGTGGTTTTGCTGGTGTCTCCTGTAGTGGCTGGCCCTACTGACCTCCATCTGTAGGTGCATCTAGCACTATAGGGTCTAAGCATTATCTCTGCCTGGTCTCAGGGATAATTAACAACATGTACTCCCCCTCGTGCTCCTCAACAGCCTCCACCACCTTCATGGTGATCACAACCTGTAAATCAATATATATGCCCTCTGGAATAGGATCACCAAATCTGCTCTCATATGCCCCTAATGATATTAACAGGCGAGTGATGATGCCTCCCACGTAGATCTGTGTGGTGGACTGAGTGGATACCCTAACTAGCGAGGCGATAATCGTATAAGTGATGTCAATTCACCTACGCTCTTATATCCCCCAAAGGCTAGTGATGTCGGTGGAGTTCACTAACCTCGAACTCCCTATACATCTTAATAGGAGGTGGATAGCACCTTCTAAATGTATCTATAAACTTGAGTGGCCAGCATAGTACTCTTCACTGTATCTGACTAATATTTGGCCCTCGAGAGTATCACTGCTCTCCGTTTACCCCGATCTATCATCCTTTTTGGTGTGACCACATCAGGTCCAATCAGGAGGCTTACAGCCTCAGTGACTCTATGGCATGTGAGGCTATAATGGATGGCCAGTGCCCAGAATTAGACCACCTCTTCCTTTGTGTTTGACCTTTGAAAGTTGTTGTACTGCAGTGTGGCCAAGACCTCTCTAGTGACATCATGATAGGTCTGAAAAGCTAGGGCAAAGAACTCTATCCACCCTACTATGACTAGGAGTTGGTCTACCTCCTCCAGCAGCCTGACCTCATGTAGAAACTGCTTAGACATAAAGTAGTTGGACCTAAACTAGACCCGTAGCAGGGCTTCATATCTGGTGGCCTGCTCGGGTGTCATGTATGCTAGTGCAGGACAAGGCGGGGCAGCACGTGCAATCCTTTGAGGCATCTTGCAAGAAAAGATTACATGTTAATTTTTATGGCTGACTCGGGTCACAAGTAAGCTAATGTGTTAAGATTTATCGAAATTTCAACAACATATCCACTGAAATAAAGACAGTCAACCTACATAGAAATATGGCCTAGGCGCTACAGTACAATATACAATATCCTAAATCCATTAGCCGACGGTCTTGCAATCATGAATGACAAACAAAATATAATACATATTTTACATTTTACGAAAATTTTAACAAAATTTCTGTAGCATTTTGGCTAGAAATATGCTTGCATTCTACACAAAAATTCAATTTAAAGTAACACATAAGCCATCTATAACGCCTTAAAACTCAAGTGATCTGAGAATATTTTTAATATGTTAATAGTACTACTAATATCGGTTTATAATGGTTAATTTATTGAGGATACGATAAGAGTTAGCATTAATTTTAGGTTTTTAAATTAATAATTTTTAAATAAAGTATATTTTAGGAACTAATAATAAGAAATTAGTATAAATGGATAATAATAATAATAATTGAAAAATAATTCTAGAGTCCCTGGAAATTTTGCGACAAAGATACTTGGCCATAAATTTACTAGGAAAAAAGGGCAATTAAAGAAAAGAGAAGGAAAAAAAAGAGAGGAAAAAGAAGGAAAGAAGAGAGAGAAAAGGAAGAAATGGAGAGAGAAAAGAGAAAGAGGGAGCAAGAGAGAACGACGCCATCGCCGGTGAAACGTACGTCGCCGCTGATTCCCATCACCGACCAAAAATGTGTCATCGGTCCGCCTACCAATAACGGCATCAAATCTCCTCTCTGTTTTCCCCCTCTGTTGTTCCCTCTCCTTGTCGAAGCTTTTTTCCTTCTCTCAGGTGGCCTACGATGGCAGATGGTGACTTGATTAGCCCTAACGAGTTCCTAAGGTTGAGATAAACTTGCCAGCATACTCCCCTCCTCTCCATTCATTGGCAATACGTAGATAAAAAAGGAGCAGCCAATCATTCAAGGCCAATTTTCGACCAAGTGGTGGAGCGTTGGAGCACATGACCACCGCTGTTGAACCCCCCTCAACGTCAGCTGCTTTCAGGTGATTTCGGTCCCACGCTGTTGAAGCTTTGGTCAAGTTCCGGCAAGCACAATAATGGATAGAAATGGGATAAAATGCAGGAAATGATTCTAATGGGTATTTCACTACCAAATTTGTCTCCACAATTGATTTTAATTAATTTAAAAATTTTGTTGAAGGTTGTTTTATTTTCTTATTTTAAATGTTTGTCTCCTATATACTATACTTATTAAGTTAATTTACTTGCTTGTGATTTCAATTGGGTGTTCTTGAATGGTATCTTTTTCTCTTGCATTACCTTTTTGAAGTAAGCATATGCAATTTCCTTCAATTATAATTGGATTATCCATTTTGGTTATCTCGGTGCTAAGGTTTTGTCTTTTTGGGTGTTTGATCTGTGTTCAATGGACAAATCTTTAGCTGCAGACATGTGTTAAATAAGCAAGAAATGTAATTAGGTATCGAAAAATATGAGAAATTATTCACGAACCTAAAGCTGTAATTGGTAAGTTGATAATTAAAACAACTGAGAGAAGAATCGAAAATTAAATTAATTTATTGTTATTTTCCACGAGTTAACGTTGTTTTATGCTTTTTAGTTACATGAATTATATTGTTTCTATGAATATTTATTCATAAAGAGATTGATTTGATTTGTATGTTTTTACTGCATGTTAATTTCTTCAAACTTGTCATTTTTAGTATTTTTTTTGTTATGGCACATGCCATGTTTTCTTTGTTATTCTTAATTCAATTTGCTGGTTGTGGTTTGTAAACCCGAATGGTTGGTAAATTCTGTCCTATTAATGGTAACATGCACAATTAGAAAACTTTGGTAACATAATGGGTTGAGGAATAAGCTTAAGATTGAAATTTACAACGTTTGTTTATCATTTGCAATTAGGATAATTTAGTTGACTTAAATATAAATGTCTATATAATTTACATTGTTGGCTTGTGATGAATAATCTGAATTTTTATTTTGTAAATGTTCTTATTATTAATTTAGATGCATTTAACTAAAGATTGAAGTTCTCTTATGCTTAGCCTAATTATCCAGCTAGTACTACTGATAGGTTCTTGGCAAGATAAGTAACTAATTGAAATATGAAATTATCAATATATATATATATATTTAGAATAAAGAAGTAATATGTATAATTTAAATGAGAAATCTGGAAAATTGATTATATACAATTATTGGTATTGGCTGATTAGACATGCAACTTAAAGCAAAAAGGAACAAATTAGTTTAATTTTGAAAAGCTTGCAGAGTACAAGATTTAATTAGTTAAACTTCACTTAGTATGCTAGTTTGTGTTAATTACTCAGTTTAATTTGAGAAGTTTACTTGACTTGAATTGTTTAATTATAAGAGTGTGTTTCTTTGGTTTGTTAATATTTTGCCATTTCGAATCATCCTTGCTGAGAGCTTAGAATTATAATTAGAAAATGTATGGCTATATATATATAATAATGAATATTACCAAGGTAGCGAATTCGAGATTTTACTTGTTCAATAGATTAATTTATGTATGCATATAAGATGGTTTATAACATATTATATTTATGTTTAACCTTATTGCTATGAAACAAATAATACAATGTATGGGATATGGCCGAGTCGGTGATGCCATGTGTTATGATTATAAAGAAGATGAAAATGAAAGGTACTAAGAATAAGTAATGCTGACATATATATGATACTGTCTACTTTATTTAATGATGCTTTTATATTTGTCATTAGTAAAACTAGACAAAACTTGGAGTAATGGGATAAGATTGGCATGCCAATTAGGGGAGTTTAGCAGTGCTACGCCTTAATGCAATTACCGAATTGAATGGCTCTCAGAGCTCTTCTGGTGGATGTGATTGAATTGAGTTGTAGCCTGCATGGCTTCGAAAACTTGATCCACATGTATATATATAAATATATTAAATGATGGGTTGTATGATTCTAAGAACTCGATCCACTTATGTGTGTGTGTGTGTATGTGTAAATATATAGTTAATGGAAAAATTATGAATGTTCATAATGAGAAAATAATATTGAAATGGACTGTATGGTTCTAAGAACTCAGTCCCGTATTGATTTCCGTTTATCCAGCTTGGTATACAATTATGCTGGATTTTACTGGGGGCAAATATCAAAAACCAATAAGTAGGAAAAACTCTTATAAAAATACTGTAGGGAACATAGTAAATAGCTTATTTGTACTATGGTTAATTATTCACTACATAATTTGGCACAACCTAATATAATTAGGATATATGTGTACATATATACAGGTATGTTTACACATGCGATTTTGTGTGAATGCTTGAAATTTGAAGTTTGTGCCCACTTGGTTTTATTTAGCGAATAATTTATATGAAATAAAGTACCAACCTTGAAAACTAACTATTTAATCTTATGTAATTTAAAAACAATTAATTATATTTTTAAGAAATCTTATATTCAAGTTACACGTGAGGTAATATTTATTGCTAATGCTTATGTACACTTTAAGTTCAGGATTTACAGCCTTTATATTCTTTGATTTTACATGTATATATTTGATATGTTATAAATGTATTTCTAAACTGTATAACTGAAAAGGTAAATTTGGTAGTCACCACTAACCTTTTAGCTTAGCGTGTGATTTTCTCCGTGCGTAGGTTAATTTGATGCTTTGTACTCTCATGGCAAATGAAGGAGTTTTTGTGAGTTGCTGCAGCTGGAGTTAGGGGCAATCATGGTTTTGGAAATAAGTCATTTGTACCATTTGTGCACTTTTATTATTTTGGCATGTACACAGATACGAGTATGATTTAGTTTATAGTTTCATTGATGTCTTGTGTAGTTAATACAAATGTATAACGAAATTTTTTTAATGAATACAGTCGAGAACAGAAATATTGTGTAATGATGATGTAATAGGTGAATTTAGGTTAATTTTTTATTTATAGAGGATGAAAAATCTTGTGTTGGAGTTTATTTGGTGTTTTGGAGAAAGAGCTGTATGATTCTAGAAGTGTTTTTGTACTATTTTTTCACAAAAAGTTACTAATAATTAGGGGAGATTTTGTCGAAATTTTTATAAAATAAATAGTAACTATTAAAATAGTAAGGTTTTCAAATAGTAAAATTCTTTGATTGGTCCTCTTAAAGGAAACCAGACCCGAGTGTGACATCCAATATCTGGGTCTTGCAATCGACTGAATATAGAGTGTTACACCATCATTGTCCACCAAGCAACAGGGTTTAAGCTATTTAATAAAAGAAACTAAGTTTGTACATAATTATTTTGGTGCAATACAATTTTGAGTACAACATGCTTTTTAAAGGTGTAACGTAAAAAGTTTCTACACTAGTTGTTAAAAAAAACACAAATCTACATGCTCATATACAAGGTTTTTTTTTTCTAACTACAGTGTCATGAAAAAAAGAGTTTTATAACTTAAATTACAATCCTAAGGTGACATTTAATTCTAAACTAAAAAGGTTGCATGTTTACATGGATCACCCTATTATTAAGCCTATAAAAAATAAGCAGGGTCTAAAGAAAATTAAATTAACCAAATGGAGAATAAAAATGTTGGAAAGCATTTAAATAACAATTACTTGTGAAGCAAACAAAAGGCGAAACAAAAAATAGAAAAAATGAAAGCAGAGCATTCCCTGAAGTGCACGTCACTCCTAGAGGATTTTAAGCATAAACGGCTCGTGAAATGGACTGCAAATGAGGAAGAAAACTCGAAAAAACTGAGAGAGAAGTTTGAAATGTTGGAAAAAATGGTAGTTACAGGGAAATGAAGAAGAAAGGAAAAATGATAACCCTTATATTTCAAATTTTCAAGCAAGAGATGGGAAGCCTATTCCTCGCTAATGACAGGCAGGCACATAGGACGTCCTGTCCCTCGTAGCTTTTTGACAATTTTACCTTTTTCTTTTCTTTTTCAATTTTTAATTCTTATTTTTATTTCTCATTTACACCAAAAACCATTTATTTATTATTTTTTACATACTCACCCACCTATTTTATTTGCATTAATTTTTTCAATTATTTTATTCACATTATTTACATACCCGACTATTTTATTTATGTTATTTATCTACATATGTCATTTATTTGTACGTATTTACTGGAAGCTAAATATCTCCCTGAAATTTATTGTACTTCTTGAATTTTCTAATTTTTTGAGTTTAAAAATTTTCGGAGTCATTTGTCTCGATCATGAAGCTTTTGGATTCCTTAAAAAATGAAAACAAAAGAAAATGCAATAGTATATATGTACAACACATGGGACATGCAGAAAGATGTATTTTGGTTGTCCCGAGGTGATAGACGGGCTGGCCGTGGGACGAGACATGCCAAAACATGTATTTTGGTTGACGTTTAGCATGTCATTCTCTAAGCAAAAACATCTTTTAGCATGTCATTCTCACTGGAGCCATTAATTGACGTGATAGCCGACTTTGACGACGTACACACTTTCAACTTCAATGTGATATTGCTCTACTATTTTGCTTGGCGCTTGCTGATGCACGCAAATAATCCAATGACTGGAGATTATGAGTTATTCAACATAATGGATGGCATGCTCTAGGGGCACAATCCATATCCTTTAGTTTTGGCAGAAACCATCATTAGCTTGGATGATATTCATCACGACCCTCAATCTAGGTTCATCGATAGTCCCATACTGATCTAGGTATGTCTTTGATTTTGAAGGTAGTATGCCCCTTGTGGATTTTCATACTAGCTTTTCTTGTTGGAAAAAATGTCCTTTCGAATTTTCATGTATTTTCTTGCCTTATTTTTGCCTAAAATAAATCCAATTCACGCTAGCAGCTTTTTTTCCTTTAAGTATGGCTTCATGAGAAGTTAAAGCTGTTATCAAAGCATCCTCCTCGAGTCAGGTTATAGGTATTTATCCCATAAGATATATTATCCTCATACATCTGCAACGTGAGTTTCTGACAGTCCAGGACGGAGTTGATTGGCTGAGTTATCTAACAGATGAGGATATCATGTTTTGGTGCACCTGGCTACCTATTACTTCTGCGGTTCAGGATGCATCATCTAGATGTATTCCTCTGTGTGGATTGCACCATGCCACTTTCTATGTTACTGCTCAATATGCCCGTCAGGATATCATTAGGTGCCCATTAGGCTTTCAAGGTTTTAAACATGTCTATGCTTTTTCTATCAAAGTATTATTAGAGAATCTGGACTTGACTCCCTGTGAGGACCTCTATTCCCGAGATTGGTGATTGTGACTTTACCACTTTTGCCTCGTACAAACAGTAGGTCACTAGTCCAGCAGTTGACAACAGGCTATCTTACCTTAGGCACTTGGATGGGGAGAGAGATGTGATACAGATAGACTAGATTAGATACCATTATAGATTGTGTTTTTGCTTTTATTGAACTTTTTAAGTTTGAACATGGGAAAATAATATGCTATTTTCAGTTACATTGATGATATTATGAATACATGCATGACATTTCTTTTTAATTTTAGTACATATAATCAGCATTTGATATTACCCCAATAACACATATCATTTAATCTCAAAATGAAACTTTAAAAGCATCATAACTCCTATCATCAATTAGCCCTCTCGGGTTTTCTTGATTGATTATTTTCTCTCGGTCTTTAATTTTTGTCCAGAATGCCTTTTTTTTATTTTTACCTTGACGAGGTGCCTAATTTTAGCAAGGCCATTTTTTTTGATCTGTGAGCATTTATTCTCTTCTTTTTCTCTTTTTAGTTTTAGCTATGGAACCTTTTTAATCTGTTTATGTTCACCAGTTCTCTGAACTCATTGCCATCACTGTCTGATAAAATGGCAACTCCCTTAGATAACAACTTTTTGAGCACTAAAGGTCCTTTTCATATAGGCCTAAACTTGCCACGAATATTTGGAATTCCTAGCCTTATTTGTTTGAACACCAAATCTCCCTCTTTCAAAGAATGATTCTTGACTTTGTTCCCAAATGAATGAGCAAGCTTCTTCTAATAGACCTTATTGTGATAATATGCCCTCATCCTATCCCCATATAGTAGGTTGAGCTGCGATAGTCTCTGTCTAGCCAATTCTGCTTTCGGTATCTCAGCTTCCAAAAATACCCTTAAGGATTGATGCTCAACTTCTACTGGCAATACTACTTCTGTTCCATAGACTAAAGAAAATGGAGTAACCCCAGTTGAAGTTTTAGTTGTGGTCCTATAACCCCATAATGCGAAGGTTAGCTTATCAACCCAACCTTTATAAGCCCCAACCATCTTAGCCAAAATCCTTTTAACATTCTTGTTAGTTACCTCAACCACCTTATTGGCTTGAGGTCTATAAGGAGAAGATTTATGATGTTGAACTCTATACCTAATGAGCATCTTCCTGGTTTCATTGGAGAACTATAACCCATTATCAGACACTATATGGTGTGGCAAGCCATATCTGCATATCAAATTCTTTTCAATAAACTTAGCCATGTCCCTTACGTTTATCTTTTTGAAAGATTCTGCTTATACCCACTTAGTAAAGTAATCAATGGCCACTATAATGAATATGTGTCTATTCGAAGTGGGTGGATGGATCATACCCATGATGTCTATGCCCCATGCTTCGAATGGCCATGACAACATGAGGTTGCATAACTCAAAAATAGGTAGATATCTCAGGTCTACATATTATTGACATAGTTAGCATTCTCTAACATATTTAGAATAATCAGTGTCCATTGTCAGCCAAAAGAATCATTGATGCATAATCTTCTTAGCTAAAGCCCAACCATTTATGTGGGCTCCAAGCACTTTTGCATGCACTTCCTCCATAACCTTTCTTACCTTATTTTCATCCAAACACCTTAATTGGATCCTATCAGGTTGTCTTTTATAGAGTACGCCTCCTATAGTAATGAATTGGGTAGACAACTTACAAATCATTCTTTGGTCCTTTTTAGTAGCTTTTTCAGAAAACACTAACCTTTCCAAATAGTTTCGAATGTCATAATACCAAAGTTTTCCATCATCCACTTCGAAATCCATAATCTGCTCATCCTCAAAGCACGGCTTGTCAAAAATTAAAATCAACATGGGCTTTATACTCACTCCTTTCAAATTATTATATTGTAGACATTAAGTCATAATGAGGCTTTTGTTAGGGTTACCTAATGAGGAAAACTACTCTTTAAAAGACAATGAATCGAGGACGGTGATCATTTTTTTGTTGAAATCCTTTTTCAAAAGTATTTTAAAGTGTTTCTATTCTTGATTTAGGCGAATGAGTGGAGCAAAGGGGTGAACGAGTGAGAAATATCCTTGATTAAGGCTTTAAAAGACAAATTAAGTAAATTTCACACCTTGTACACTTATTCAAAGGCTTGTGTACAAGAGAGAATATCATCATTATTTGGCCAAGTTGCTTACTTTTTACCATTTTTGGATTTGTATGACCTTGCACAAAGGCTATACGGCCATGCATCATAAAAATCTTGCCTTTTTAGGCAAGCAGCCTGAACTACTTGAGTTACACGCCCGTGCATACTTGAGTGTATGGCTGTGCAAACTAAAAGTTGGTGAAGTTTTTAGATGCAAGTCGGCAAGTGGGTTGACTTATGGGCTTACATACCCGTGCATGAGCCTAAGTATGCCCGTGCATTCTTCCTTATATAAGGAATTGGCTGATCGCTTCAAAAAAGTTGGAAAATCTGATGTTGGAAGTATCATTGTGAAAATGAACAGTAAAAAAGGGTTTTGCATGCCAACCACGCCATCCTGCATAATTTAATAATCACATGCACGATTCCAACACCATTATTTTGTAGGTTCAATTTCAGTTTTCACATTTCAAGAATGGCTTACAATCCAAAGTCATAATTTCTTATAAAGATGATTTAAGTAATTCAGAGAGTATATTTTGCATGCATGCACGGGTATACAAGCACTGAAAATAATAATAACAAAATATAATAATAATTAATTGAGAAAAAATGTACATAACAAAATAATAATAGTAAGTTAAGTACATAATGATAGGTAAAAATAGACATGAATAAATGATGAGTATGGTAATAATAGAGAATAGATTGTTAATATTACACTTGTATAAGAATAAATTCTTGTAAATAAGTTGTAAATAAAATAATTTTATTTTGTTAGACTGATAAATTGAAAAAAAATTGTAATTTTAGAGTTATTTTTTGAAGAAATTGGGGTTATTTTGCATGAGTTTGGGTCAAAATCCATCCAAAAATGCTATTCAGGTAGCATTTTGCATGCATAGGAACGTTTCACATTCAAAACTTTTCAAATTCTGAATTTTATGCCTTGCACGCCCTTGCATTGCTTATGCGTAAGCTTGTACAGAGTGTACAATCGTACACTCCCTATGTACTCCTATGTATTCCATCGGGACATAAATATCCGATACTTTTTTCCTTATCTCTTTCTTTCCTTCTTTTTCTTCTTCTTCTCTGAGTCCAACATGGTGCACCCCGATTTTTTCCCTTTTTTCATTCGATTAGCAATGTTTTGCAAATTCAATTCGATACATTGTTGGGTTTTTGTACTGCATATGTTTGGACACCTAGTTTGTGCTTTTTCGTCAAGTTTTCACTTTCTAAGTAAAAAGGTATGTTCAATATCTTTTAACTCCTTTTTTTTATTCAAATGAGATTATAATGCTATGAGATTGATGGTAGGAGTTGTTGTATATGTATGTGACATAATGTTGTCAATAGTTTTCGATTTGATCTTAAAAAATTTTGAGTAAATATGTGTTATGACTACTGCATCTTTTAGTTTTGGTGCTTTTAGTTTTATTTACTTAGTTAAAGTGTAAATTGTTATCTTAAGTATTTGAGTAATTTGCTTAATGGATTTATGTATATAGGCAGTATTTATTCCTAGTGTAAAATTGGAAATTAGCATGATAATAACAATAACAACAACACAATAGTGACAAAAAAAATGAATGATGATGGTAGGTATATGTTAATTCTTATTATTATATATAACATGGTAGTGTAAAATACATGATATGAAGGAAGCAAGATAGTAGGAAATACATGTGTAGTTTTATTATTTAGGCGATAATGTGTAAAAGGATGTGAATGCTAATAGAAAAAAAAAAAAGAATAATAGAGGCAATAAATTGGCATTATGTGGGTAAATCAAACTTTATCCTTTGAAAAAAAGGAATGCGAGTATTGATAACATTGTTATATTAGTAGTGAAATTATACAAATGTGTTCATGTAATTAAATTTTTCGTGTAAATTATGTCATATGTAAATAAACATAATGACAATAAAAATAACGGTAATGGTGCATACACGTCTAGGATAGCATGATGGTTCCTAATGTATCGACTTAGCATTTTTTATACATTGCTTTTGTGAAGCTTGGCATGATTGCTAGATGCTCGATGGTGAGTTAGGATGAACCAAGTGTTGCTTAGTCGTTATAGCTTCTTGTGGATAAATTTTATACAGGTTTGGGCTTAGATTTTTAAACTGTTATGCTGCTGAAATTTAGGCATAAAAAGCGATAACATCTAAATGACACTATTAGGTGATGCATTATGATTAATTGTATAATTTTTTCTTGTGCAGGACATAAAGCCCTACTTTCCCGTATGGATGATACCAGAGCAAGGTACCTAATATAGGACCATGGCATAAGTCGACATGCTACCTGGTCGTTTCTTATCTAGGGGACATTTGGGCTTGTTTGGATTACTAGAGGAGGCTGATATCCTGCTAGCACAGATGGGATACACACACTTTTATGCAGAGGAAATATAGGACCTACCCTGAGATAACTAGGTAGTTTTTAGCTACTTTTCGCTATTTGGTACAGCAGCATCCAGATGAGGAGGAGGGCGTCATCACATACTATATCCAGGGCTACCAAGTTTCCATAACACACAGGCACTTGCTGAGATTTTAGGATTGCCTATAGGAGAGGAAGTGGTTAGGCCAAAAAGATTCATTTCAATGTAGATGTGGGAGATTATTGCACAGCCAGGTGTTTCATATTTACGGAGCATAGCAAAGTCTACCATGTTGAGGTCACAACTACTTTGTTACTTGCACAGATTTCTATCTTACTCGTACATAAGGAGGATAGGAAGTCCTGGTGCTATTAATATTGTAGAGATATACAATATATGGGGTATGATGAATGGGAAGCAGGTAGATTTGAGTCATACTATCTTGGAGCACCTGAGGAAGACACAGTGCAACCCAGGTAAGGCAACCATCATAGGAGGATTAGTTACCAAATTGCTTTTGCCAGAGGACATGCAGGAGGCTATGATGGGCCCATCAACTAAAAAGGGTACCTATTTGGATCAAGAAGCAGCCTGTGATATACGTATGGCTAGAGAAAATTATGTTGCGTCTGATGGGATCAAATTAATGACATTAGAGGAGATAATGTGGCCTTCCACCCAAGTCGGGAGATACTGGATGATAAGCCATAGCCACGACATCCTGAGCAGGAGTCGGGTTTTTTATTGACTATTTTACAAGTGAGGCCCGTCAGGAGATAGCTGAGGTGCCAACCACGCAGGCCTTTCCTACCTTCTAGTATGAGTTGCCACTAAGACACTATAGACACCCCAGTATGACATCATCTTTAGCACTACCTCCACCATAGCCAGAGGCACTCGTTGCCCCGTGGGATGCCATAATGCAAGGTATTCAAAATTTAATGGTATCCGAGACTAGCATGGCTACTGTAGACACCGTGACCCGAGGTAGTCTAGATCAGGGTTATCTGATGATGAGAAAATAGTATATTACCGATAATAGGTTTTGATCGTGTAGCTTCAATTGTGAATTTATCACACTATCTCAAATATTTTTTATTTTTCAAATGTTTTTTTCATGTGTTTTGGAAAAATATGCATAAAAAACTTGATTTAGGCCTTCAGAAATGATAGACGATCGTTTGTCACATGAGAGATGGTTTTCCCTGGCTCCCTCTCTCTTTCACAGGCCAAATTAAGGGTATTTTGGAAATTTTAGAATTTTAGGCTAAGGGATGGCTACCTCTCAATGAGAGATGCTCGTCCATGGCTTGAATTCCAAAATTTTCATATTTCTGGAATTCAAAAAAAAAGAGATTAAGGTTTTAAAAGGATTTTATCCAGATTTCATGGGGATTTTACTTTAGATTTGGGAAGTTAGAGTTGGAATCCAACTCTAACTCTGACCTAAGTATAAAATCTAAAAATCTAGGGTTTTAAAAGGGGGAGGAATCACTTTTCACAAAGAAAAAAAGGCTTAGAGAAGAAGAAAATTTCTCTCTCTCTCTCTTGAAACACTTGCTAAATAATCTATTTGATTAAAAAACACAAAACACACCAAATTTCATTGGATTTTTTTGAAAAATAAGAAGCATGAATCGAAGTAGAGATCTAGACTATAAGAGTTTCAGAGTCAGAATATCTTCTGAGGGTAATATTCAAGGCTTATTCATTTATACTTTCTCTCTTTAGAATTGTGCCATGTATGATTATATGAATAATTGTTGTAAATAAGTATGTTTAAATGCTATACTTGTGTGATTGGCATGCCTAAAACTCGTTGAGACATAAATTTGAATCAAAAAGCATGATTAGAGGCATGATCAATTGATAGATTCCTCCATTGTTGTATTACCTTAAGCTTTTATTTCATTCTTTTAATTATATAAATTGGTATTTTTAATGTGTTTTATGCATGATTTGATGTTATAACATTCTATTGCTATGATTCAGAACCTAATAATGGCATGTTTAGGGTTAAAATAAACTTTGTAATTTTTTTTGCATATTTTTTCCTTTAAATTTCTGCATCATGTTCTGCCTAGCAGTGATAGATGGAAAGACAACTCGACGAATGCCTGTCTATCAAGTAACAGACAGGATGTCATAAGCCGTCTTCTCATCGCATCCCTCACTTTATTATGGGCATCTCTCACCTTGTTTTGGGCATTCGTGGCCATATTTTTAGGATATTTTTGCATATTTTATGCATTTTATGTATTTGTATGTCATTTATTCAATTTACATGACATCTATGTATTATCTTGCATGTTTCAATTTCGTACACAACTTGATTCTGTACTGTATAATTAAACTTGTGATTTTCTTTGTTGTATTATTTTAATACTAATTTGTTTGCCTTTTGTGTGGTTTTTCGAGTATATAAAATCTTTTCCTTTAGAGGATTATGTGTGGTTTTTTGCATTGAAAATTATGCTTTTGGGTTGATCACCACCCTCAGCCCGTTTGGTTGTTTTGTTTGACCATCTTTCTTATCTTTTTATTTATTCACTATCTCAGTTTTTATTTAGTTATTATTTATTTTGTGTGTATTTATTTGTTTGATATTTTTGGATGTATTATCATCTCAGGGATGTAATAGTTAGTAAAAAAAGGGCTTTTGTGCATGTTAAAAGAAAAGGCACTTAAAATATTTTCTATTAAATTAATTGGGTTTTCTTTAGCAAATACAGATCAATGTTTAATTTTTGGCCTAAATCCACACAATATAATAAAAGATTTTTTTTTGTAAAATATATATTTGGGAACCAATGTTCCCAATTCAAATGAATATCCTGATTTATATATGTATATTATTCTATTGTTGTTAAGTAGACAATTTGCTTCTATAATAGCTTAAGTAGTTTATTTACTTATTTATTTATTCATTTCTTTTTTGATTGATTGGAATGTTCATTTTTATCGCTTTGCATCATGTGAGAGAGGAAAGAGGATTAAACATAAAACATAATTATAAAATAAAAACCTAACCAAGATGCCTAATAAGAGTGATGTCCCGAACATCAATCTTTATTTGGGCATCAAAAGGTTAAGATTCATTTCTCGACGTTCTGTTGGCTGGCAACTCCATAACACCTACCACTTTTGGGCCCATTAGTAGACACCTTTATGGGTTGACTATCAACAATGATTTGGGTTTGATCCCTTTTTATTGTGAAGTAACCAATTTATGAGTTAAGTGAGCCTTATCCGATCTCGAACCTTAAAAGTGGGCCTCTAAGAGCGAACCTAGAAATGACGGATAGCTCCGGTACATGTCACAACTACAGATATACAAGCAATATACCAGGAGCAGGTTAGGCAGCATGAGGAATACTTGAAGAGATTTGATGATATTGATGCTTGCCAGCGGTAGTTCACAGCTGACCTGGCTAAGACGGAGATAAGGGTCTAGAATATGGATAAAAGTGTGCAGAAGGCCATAGAGAGCATCACATCATTGGAGACCGCATTCCTTACAGCCAATGAGATAGTCAAAGGGGCTAAGAATGAGATAGAGAAGAGGATAAAAAGCTTGACACTGACTTCAGTGCCCATGTGACAAGTATAGATGGGACGATCACAGGCTGCTACACAGCATAAACCACTGAGATGGATCGTATATGAGAGGAGATGGGACTGCTTGTAGGTTACCTTAATGTGTTCCTCAATCCCATCGTTATTCACCCTCTAAGGCCCACACCGCCATGTCTATCCATTTCTCCTATGCCAAGCCCACCATTTCACAAACATCGCTCCCATTCTCCACTAGAGTGCCTAATTGATTATAACTTGTATTAAGGCTTTATGATTTCAAGAAGATGATGTCACTTACACCTATTTTTATATCACACACAGTTCACATACATTCATACATTTGGATATATGTTTTGGGATGATGATTATTTCTATTCTTTTGGCTTTGTTTTGGATTTATTAGGGATGTTCTTTTGAATTTATCTTTAGATTAGTATTTACTTGTCATGATTGATTCATCTTATTTACAAATATATTTATTGCATTGTGCTACAAGGTGATATTGCTTATTTCTAATAGGTTAATCCCAATTTTGAAATGCTCTAATCACAAGATAAGAATAATTGACTTATAATGAACCATATATCACGAATATGCAATGGACTTAACATAATCCACATATCATATTGTATTAAATTATAAATGATTATCTTGTCAAGCAATGCAGGGGGAAACAAACTCTAACCTAATCTTTTTAACACTGCAAATACAAGACAAATAAGATATAACTAGCGACACAATATCGACCAATACAGCCTCATTAGCGTCACCTACGACGGCACTCCTTCCGATGTAGAAAGCAAGTGGTCATACAAGTTAACTCCAAATCTAAGCCACTGCAACACACATAAAATTTTTGCAAATCAAGGTATAGCTACAGAGTGGGATCCCCTTAAAATCAAGGTATAGCCATAAAATGGGATCGCCTTCAAATCAAGGTATAGCTACAGAGTGGGATCGCCTTTAAATTAAGGTATAGCCACAAAGTGGAATCGCCTTGAGGTATAGCCACAAAGTGGAATTGCCTACAGGTCAAGGTACAGCTGCAGAAGCGAAACCGCCTTTAAACTAAGGAATGTGCCACAGGCTGGCGTCGATCACCAATTAAGCCTTCTTAAGAAGTAATAGAGAGATCCTTCTTAGGTAAGCGTCTCTCTCTCTCCTACTCTTAACTTTGGCTCGCCTAGATTTTCATGTGTACTAGCCTCCCTAAAGTTGGGGGCAACCATAGACATTGGGTCCTGAGGAGGCTTTTCTTAGGGTTACCTAATGAGAAAAACTATTTTTTAAAAGATAGTGGATCGAGGACGGTGATCCTTTTCTATTGAAATCCTTTTTCAAAAGTATTTTAAAGTGTTTTTATTCTTGATTTAGGTGAATGAGCAAAGCAAAGGTCGAACAATGAGAAATATCCTTAATTGAGGGCTTAAAAGACAAATTAAACAAATTTCAAGCCTTGTACACCTGTACAAAGGCTTGCACACCCATGCACAAGAGATAATATCATCATTGTTTGGCCAAGTTGCTTGCTTTTTACCATTTTAGGGTTTGAACGCCCTTACACAAAGGTTGTACAGCCGTGCATCATGAGAATCTTGCCCTTTCATGAAAGTGGTTAATGAATTGGCTGATCACTTGAAAAAGGTTGGAAAATCTGATTTTGAAAGTATCTTGTTATCATAAAGGTTTTTAAGTTCAAAAGGTTATTTTTGGCACTTAGTCCTTTATGTTTTCAAACTACTTTTGACTGTTTCAACACAAAAAGGGTCCACAAATTCGACATCCAGTGATCTAATTGAGTAAGTACACTGAAGATAATAAAAAGCTTTCCTCTTCTCGATTTAGTTTCTCAATTATTTAAAATTTATACATCTATCATTTTTTATATTATAAGTTTTACTGATCAATTTTATTACTGTACATTAACTGCATATTCATTTCTATAAGATTAAGGTCGTAAAACCTTTTTCAGGAGTATGTTGCCATGTGATTTGGTTGTGTTTTCCTTAAAAGATCTAGTTTATAAATTGTGTTTTTGCATTTAATATTCCCCTTTTTGCTCCCTTTTGGATCTGTTGTTGACAAGGACTTTATTTCAAAAGGAAAAGAAAACTAGCATTTACAAAGCCAATATGGCCGTGCATCGCCTAATGTAATGCACGATCCAAAATATATTTTCTATTTTTTTAAAGTAAAAGAATCAAGGGTATGTTGCCAAACAAGCGCCAGTGCATTTTTAACATGCGTGCTGGATCCTTGCCTTTCGTTGTCGTTGTCGTTGTTCCTATGGATAACCCTTTTGTGAGTGTAGCTAGGCGAGTGCTACAGGTAAGTCCACCACCTTTTCTTTTTAATATAAAAAGCTTTTTCGATCACAAATGGAAAATGTCACAAAATATTTATAGTAAAGGATTGGGATATTTTATTAATAAAATCGAACCAATGTCCACTTTTTTGCCTAAGACACTCATCTATAAAAATTAGTTTTTGAAAATATAAATTATTCTTGTATATAATTAAATAACACGGGACATTTTTTAAATAGAACTTGGACAGGTAAGTCCCTATCTTTAAACCCTCGCAATGAAATGCTTCTTCATAACCCACATACAAGGACCAAAGCCCTCACCTAAAAGGTTATAATCAACTGTCTGATTTATGGATGTCTTTATCACTTTATTCTATGCCATGCTTTTTTATCGCTTTTTTACTTAATTGGGTGCACCTTTAATTCCTATATTTGCTCTAATCTTGCATGTAAGAAAAGGGATAACACAATTAATCTGAAAGCCATTATGTCATATTTATCAAAGGTAAAAATAAGAGCAAAGTTTCGAATCATCTCTGGGTTTTGGCCTCACACGGTTGAAACATCATTTTTCCCAATGTTCCATTAGATAATGACTCCTTATTATCATCTTTGTTGTGCCCAACAAGGTGTCTCTTGGCTACCGCTTGTTAGTGATGAGATAGGGACACCTTGATGTGCCATCCCATGCCTCTTGAGGCTTAAGATTTGGCAAGTCGAGTTGAGTCTTTTTTCTATCGTAAAGTGACCAGTGAATCTGGATAGGGAAGGTTTAACCTTATTGGACCCTAAAAGTGGGGCTAAATCGCTAAAGGTCAAAGGTTTCCTCCCTCGAGCTCAATAATCCTTTGGTTTGAAGGTCAGATGGGGTGGTAGCTAGAAGAGCGCACGTAACACCCACATTGATACCAAGGTAGCCCAGGCATCTACTAACTGGTTCTCTTCTTAAGGCACAAACCCAAAGTACAAAGCTCGAATTGGCTGCTCAAAACTTTTAGGCACTTGAGATAGGGCAATGATCGTTCTTCCTTAATCGACCATTCTCCTTTCACTTGGTAGACTACCAAAGATGAGTCCCCAAACACTTTCACAGATTTTGCCCCAACAACTAACAAGGCTTCTAATTCAAAGATGCAAGCTTTATATTCAGCTTCGTTGTTCATGGCTTTATACCTCAGTTTTTGGCTAGTGGCATTGTTTCTCCTTCTAGGGTGACCAAGATTACGCCTACTCCAGCTCCTTTATTGTTTACAGCCTCGTCGAAGTATATTTGACAACCCTGCACTGTTATGATAGAATGTGCTCATCAGGAAACTAATAAGTTATCTTATTTCTTTCTAAAGGTTGATCAGTTAGGAACTCTGCTACTACTCTCCTTTTAATGGTTTTTTTAGTGATGTACTCTATATCGAACTCTTGTAGGAGAATTAACCATCTTCCCATTTTTCCTAGAAGTGAGGGCACTTCTTACAAATACCTAAGAGGGTTTTCTTCAGCTACTGCTTATATTCTATAGGAATGGAAGTAGTGTCTCAATTTCTTCGATGCCCATATTACTGCTAAACAAATTTTCTCCGCTTTTATATATTTTGCTTCATAAGGAAGGAAATTTTTACTAAAGTAGTATACCATATACTCAATTCCAAAGTCATCTTTTTGAGCCATCACTGGCCCTACTGAACTATCCTCTATAGCTAGATACAAAATTAGAGGTTTACCTGCCTAAAGCAGTCTCAATACCGACGGATGCAGTAGATATTCCCTAATGGTATTGAACGATTTTTGACAATCTTCATTCCAAACCACTGGCTAATCCTTCTTAAGTAGCTTGAATATCAGCTCGTAAATCGAGATCAACTTGGCTATAAACCTGTTTATGTACTGAATTTTCCCTAAGAATCCTCTAACCTCTTTTTCCTTTCGAGGTACTAGCATCTCCCTGATGGCCCTCTCCTTGTCAATATCTACTTTTATACCTTTCTAGCTTATTACATGCCCTAAAAGCTTACCTGAGGTGACCTTAAAGATGCACTTTTTTGGGTTAAGGCGAAGGTTATATTTGTCAATCCTGCTGAATAACTTTTCCAATGCCTCAAAATGGTCTTCCTGAGTAACCGACATGATCATTATGTCATCAACATAAACCTCCACTTTCTTATGAATTAAATCATTTAGTATCCTAGTTGCCATCCTCTAGTAGGTAGCACTTACATTTTTAAGCCCAAAAGGCATAACTCGGTAGACATATATACCCTATTCAATTATGAAAGTTGTCTTAATCGGATACATTATCTTGCTCAGAATCTGATTATATTCTGTATATCCATTTACAAAACTATACATGGCAAGGCGACTACACTATCTACCAGAACGTCTATATGAGGCAGACGAAAATCATCCTTAAGGAAAGCTTTGTTTAAGTCCTTATAATCCACACACACTCTAACTCTTCCATCTTTTTTTGCCACGTAAACTACATTTGCCAGCCACGTGGGGTATTAAACTTCCACCAAAAAACTTAGCCTATATTTGTTTCCTAACTTCATCTTTAACCCTTTCATCCCACTCTGGTCTAAGCCTCTTAATTGTTTAACTGGTTTATACCCTGGATATGTTAGGATGGTATGTTCAGCAATTTCCCAATCTATTCTCGGCATATCTTCATAGGTTTAGGCAAAGACTTTTTCGTATTTTTTCAATATTCTCTCAAAATTTTCTCTCTCCTTAATAGTTATAGTTGATGCTAATAAAATTTCTTTTGTCTTTGGTTTCAAGATTAAATGAACATGTGTTTGTTAAGTTAATGTCAAATATGAATGGTTTATGATCATGATTATGCATATTGAAATTAGAAGAAACATCACACAAGTAAGCAAAGTTGTTCATCTTATTAATACAATTAAAAAAGCAATCAATGTTCTCATAAAAAAGCTCAAGGACATAAAAAATATCAATAAAAGTATCTTCTTCAGTCTTGACAGCATTAGATTTCTCTCTAGCCTTGGCCTCTAGCGGATCCTCTATCTTCCCTTTGCCCTTTAGCTGAACAGCAAGCAATTTCTCTATCAAAACCTTTTCAAGCACTTTTTTGTCCCAAACTGAATGGTGCAAAGGAATCTCTTCATCCCAGAAACACTTAACTGGCTTGATAATCCCTTACTTCCAGTCAAAGACATCATTGAATAGCTCAAATCCTGGCACTAGCTCACCCCCTATCAACTAAGGTTCATTCTCCCCATAATAAAGGCAAATACCTAAAGTTAGCATAAAGCTCTAGGAGATATAAGGAAGCCCTCTCTCTGTTTCCTTCCTTTTACCCTTCTGACTGGGATTAGTAAAGCCTAACCCCTTTTTGTCCTTCTGACCCTTAGCAGCTATAGCAGTCTGAGGCCCTTAGGAGTTCTTGCATAAACCAACACCTAGCAGAAAATTCATCTTCTTCATCATGTTAACCACTTGAGGGCAATCAACATAGCTACTTCCACATTTTTTTTATCAATGATGGTAGATAAGTGGAACCCACTGAAAGGCTATTTAACTATCTCCAACATAGACACTTAATTCTCCCTTGCAACTTTAATAGTGACCACCTGACCATTATGAGGGATCTTGATCATCTGATGGACTGTGGAAGGCACCCTACCCAACTTATAAAACTATGGCCTTTCTAATAGCACAGAGAAATTGGCTGAAATAGGCAGTACCACAAATCTGGCCTCAGTCTCAATAGGCCCCATCTTTACTAAAGCTTTAAAGGTCCCAGTAGCTTGTCTCTTGGAATTGTCATAAGCAGAGATGGTCAAGTCAGATTTATTCAACAAGTTTTCATTTAACCCAAAAGCTGAAATTGCCACTAAGGGACATATATTGATGGAAGAGCCATTGTCTACCATCACACAAATAGTGTCCTTGCCATTCACGTAGGCCCTGATATAAAGAAGGCGATTATGATTCCTTCCTTTAGAAGGCAGGACAGCATCAGAGTACGCAATATTTTCTCCTGTCCCTCCCTTAACCAAATCCAACATCTCAGAGGGTGAGATGGTAGTGGAAATAGTAGATTCACTCAGGGCTTTCACCAACTTCTACCTATATGAGGGAAATCACTACAATAGGGGCTGGTTGCCTTTTAATTTCTGGGGCCACTCTCCCATTTCTTATGACCACCTTAACCTTTCTCTCTTCTGTTACCTCCTCTTCAATTTCACTAGCTGAACTTCAGATGTCAATTGGCACCAAAGCCTCTTCATCCTCACTCTCTGTGGGGATATCTGAACAATCAATCATTGCAACTAGCCGATTTTCTTTACTTGGCTCTGTTACTTTAAGGGTGGAACAAGTAATGGCCAAGAACTCATTTTCATACAGGTCTCTCATGACGTACAATTTAGGTGGACTAGACACAATCATAAACATTGAAGGTGGAACAACATTGTAACCTCCTTTTTCTTCTTGTCTCTCTTTTCAGGATTTGAAATCTGCTTGCTATTTATTAGATCTTAAATCTTAATCCTCAGGGTGCAACAATAGTTAGTCAGGTGCCCAATATACTAATGGTATGCACAGCAATGATCCTCCCTATGATGGGGCAGCCTTTGGGGGCAATGGCTAGAGCTTTCCTTCTTTGCTCAAATGATCCAACACCCAGGATAATGACTTATCCAAATTGGAATCTGACTAGCTTCTGTGGTGGACACTTCTGCAGTCTTTCCAGTTCTATTCAACCCACTACTGTTCCCACTGCCTTGTTATTACTGAAATTCCTCCTAGCACCCTCATTGTTTGCCCTTCTGGCTAGGTACTCTCTTTGAGCTTTTATAGCCATGTAATACCCATAATATACAGACCTAATGATTTAGTGTGATATGCCAAAACTTTTTTTTTACCAATTAACCTCTTAATTACAAATTCTCAGACGAAATATCTGTTCCCAAATCAAGTTTACCGCTGACCTATAACTGTCCAATTTTATAAAAATTCAGCAATATAACTTCTTAAATATTTGTTAAACCAACCTAAAAATTCAAATAATTCACAGCCCTTCAGGGGCACAACAATTCATAAATAACCTATACACGCATTCCCGATCTTTACATCCATACATATTGAATAAAATCCATCTCATGACTGATTTCATACATACACATATAACAATATACAATCCTGATAAATAATTCTTCACTACTTTACTACAATCTTTATCACATAGATATACATGCAAGGATTAAACTTCTAAACTATATCACCCATTTCTCAAAATTGCTCCTTCGATTACTATTGCTCGAAGCACTCTTCAGTACCTGCACGCAGTAAATATTATGTATTGAGCACTAAACATGCTTAGTGGTGACTATGAATTGAAAAATTTCATAACAAGCATAATCGCAGTAATAATACTAAATTTCATTCATTTCTTATCAAAACACTTTTTAATATCTTTAACATTATTTTTAAGGCATTACTAAAATTTTGTTAGATTTTTCACTTGTAATGGCCCAAATATCAGGCTAGTCGAAAATAGTACTTTCCGCCAGTGAATAGTGATACCGTGGTGAATAGTACATTCATAAGTCAAAAAATATTTTATTTGACCATTGGAAAGAGCAAGTTATCTGGAGTTCAAATATATAATTTGGACTGAAAATGAGGTCAAATAGACCAATAAAAGTCAAAAATAAGAAAAAAGTCACGGTTCTAGTTAAAATTATGCTTGTGTCAATTGAGAGCTTATCTAAGACTTTAAAAATAACAAACGATCTTTAAAAATTACCATATTTTTCAGATCTACATTAAATTTGATGTAGAATCATATGGTAATAAAATAATTAATATTACGGTAACTTTGAAAATTGAAATATCAGACTGGTAAAAATACATCAGACCGAAAAATAGTCTCCGAATGACTCAAAAATATTCATGAAGTCTATTGAATATATTTTGAGAATTTTAGAAGTATTTTTAATGATATTTGACCTCAAGAAGTAAGAGAAAAATAATGATTTCGGTTTAAATAGTAATCGATCAACTATAATTTGACCAGGGCTTTAAAAATAGTAAATGACCCTCAAAAATTGTAGGAATTTCCAGTTAAGCCTTTTATGAGATGTAAAAGCATTTGGTGGAAAAAATTAATTTTTCAGTAACATCGAAAATTTATTAATCGTACTAGTTGGACTGAACCAGACTGGAAACGGACTCTGATTGAGCTAAAATTTTTCATGAAGGCTCAATATATTATTTTAAGAATTATGAAATTAATTTTGAGTGAAATTGAGCTTTGAAAGTAAAAGAAATAATTTATGGAGGCTTATTGGGCTTAATAGGGCAATTGGGCTTGAGTTAGGCCCAACCAACTTGGTTGGACTAGGTCCAGCCCAATTAATCCTTATAAAAGACCAAAAAAATCAACCATTTCCAGATTCATCTCCAGCCTTCACGTTGCTTCTGTTCTCCTTCTTGGCCGACCACTTTTCTTCCATTTTCATGGAAGTTCTTCATCTCTTTCTTCCACTTCCACCAAATCAAGCCCTCTCAAGTCAATTTCAGCCTCTTAACTAGCTTATGGAGGCCTCAAGAAGCCAAATAAACTGCTGAAAGTGCAAGAAAGAGAGAGAGAAAGTTGGTGTCCCAAAAGTGAGGTATGTAAGAATGGAAGTTTTAATTTGATTTAAGAGTTTGTATAATTAGATTTAAGGTTGTAGAGTAATATTTTGTAGTTATATTGAGCAAAGAAAGCAAGAAAATGATGGATTCTTGCCTTGAAATTTCAGCCATAATAGGAAAATATTGAAGGAATTAAAGCTTTTAAAGGAGAAAATAGAGCAAGTAAGGACCAAGGTGTGAAGGAGATAAATTTGAGGTTAGTGGATACATTATCCCTCAATTTTCATAATTTTTACATGAAATTTTGCTTATGTATGTGAGTGATTATGTGTGATTATGTATGGAAAAATTGAAAATAATGATATATATGTGAAATTGGTAGCTTAAATTGATGTGTAGTGTATTTAAAGAAAAAAATAATAATTAGAATGCTCAAATGGTGGGTTGGCCGAATGGTATATGTGTGTGTGAGAGAGTTATTTTGGTTAAATGATGAAGAAAATATGCATATTGGAAGTAGGTATAATTTTATTGTTAAATTAATTAAATGGGAATTTGTGGAAATTCATATAATATTTTTAAGTTATATTTTATTTTATGTTATATTAAAAATATTGAATTTTATTGAGAAAAATTGAAATTATTGCATAAATAGCCAAAATACAAGCCAAGTAATTAACTGGAATACAAAGGAAATAAAAAGAATGGAAAATAATATAGTAAAGTGAAAAAAGGGACTTAAATGAAAAGAATTAAAAGTTTAGGGGCAAAGGTGAAATATTGAAGAACAAATGAGTTTAAATGAATTAAAATTTAATTGGAAAAGAAACTGATAATTGAAATAAGAATTTAGGTATAAAAATAAGTTTAGGGATTATGAGAAATTGAATGACTAAACAGTAATTTAGCCAGTTTAAGGAATTTATAAATTTTATATGAATAAATGAGAATTATAATATTGAATATGTTCAATGAAAAAATATTAAATTATAGGAATATAATTCAATAAAATGAAGAAATAAATATAATAAAAGTGAAAAGTGTGCATATAAAATTTTAAAAAATTTGTGTATAATATTAAAGTATTTTTTAAAATAAATTATGTAATATATATAAGTGAAAGTTATTGATTTATGAATGGATAATTCAGTAAAAGGGTAGAAAGTGGTAGATTAATATGAATTAATTTACTATATTTGGAAAAAAAGTCAATGAAAGGTCATTTGATGAAAATTTTGAAAATGAAAAAGTTTATGAAGACATGAAAATAAGTGAAATCGAGTAAAAGTATATACAGTAATGTCCTTAGAAATAACCAGGCAGTAAAAACTAGTCCAGGATATAATTTGCCAGCCATAGGGATATCTCTGTACCGCTGTGCAAGTCATGACGACTTGCAATGCTATGGATTGGATCTTTGATCACCATGGCTTCTCTGTTTATATTCTCTGCTCTGTGAGAATTGGCCCTCTAAGGGTCATTTCTCTATCTCTGTTGTGGTCTTGAGGGGTCCACGTCCCATGTATCCGATTTGAGGTTTTCTGCCGGGTCCGAAACTAGGGGCATAATAAAAGAAAAATGATAATTTGGTCAACTAACAGTGTAAAAAAAAAAGAAGTAAGCTTTGTAAAATAAAATGACTAAAATGTAATTTTACATGAAAAGTCAAAACAAAAATTAATTGGTAATTTTATAAACCAATTAATAGATTAAAATGAGAGAATAAGAAATTAAAGGGCATTTTGGTAATTAAAGGTATAACAAGGGTAAATTTGAAATAAATGAAAAGTTAAAGGACTAAACTGAAAAATTAAGTAAAGTTTTAAATTAAATTGAAAAACGAATTTTTAATAGTATATTATGCTTATTAAGACTTTTAAATGAATTTAAAATAAATGTTATGGCATAGAGAAAACACATATGAATACGTATGTATATGTATGTATGTATGGCATGTGTATATATGTACACGTATGTGAACGAATGTGCGTGTAGGTATGTATACGTATGTGAATGTATGTATGTATACGTATGTAGATGTATATATGTATATGTTTGTAAACGTATGTATATAGTACGTATGTATGTATGCTCAAGCAAATGAATGTATGTATGAATAAATTCAATCAAGTGTATATGTGTGTTTATGCGGGTTTTTTATGGAAAGTTTGGGATAGTATCCACCGCTGAGCGTTTCGATGCTCAGCGCGTAGTTTGTTGACTGCGCGCAGGTTATGAAGACGATAGGATTTCACTGACTGGTAAGGTGGGAGTAGACAAGTCCAAGAAAAGGAAAAAAATAGGAATTAGTTTTGACATGTATATGTAGGTACGAAAAATATAGTTACTGTGCAAGTATATGTTTATAGTATAAGAAATTTATTTGTTAATTATTGAGACACAGTTATGCGATTAATGATTATATTTTAAGTATTTATGCACAAGCATGTTTATCGGTACTGTTAGGAAAAAAAATTCCACTGTTTCATGTATGATTTGACATTCGATTACCGCATACACTGTACGATGGTATAACGGTGTTACATCACTTCAGTCCTAAACCTTTCAACTATTTACTAAAATATCCTTTTTGCAATTTAATTACAAAGTTATCATTACTTTTCATATTTTCGCTCTTTATTTGCTTTTGGTATATATAGCAATTTATTGGGCTTGACTTTAACTTTTCAGGTAAAATTTCTTATCTAATCATTTGGATATCATTATCAGTTCATTTGACATTTTACACTATCAATTGCCACTAATATGGAAAATTTTCAATTTAATTTTCAATTTCTTCCAGTTACTTACATAATTACCCTTTTACACTTTTATTACGGTTTTGCTATTGATTCTTTTATTTTCACTTTGACTTTATCAATTATTTACTAAAATACAATTATTAATACTTTTAACATTCAATACCAAGTAATCTCATTATTTTGGTAAACTTTCCAATTAAATCTTTACTCCTTCATTTTATTACATAATGTCCTTTTTACATATTCTTATTGCAAAATTGCCACATTGACATTTTTAATTGTAAGGTTGTCATTAACCTACTCATTTTTTACTTTTCATTTGTCCGATTCTTGTTTGAACTTTTTATGCAATATTTTAATTTTGATCTTTAATTTTTCAGTTAATTATAAAATTGCTATTTTTGGATTTTAATTATGATATTAGCACTATTTCACTAATTTTTATTTTTCACTTCCAAATTATTAATTGGCATACCATATACCAATTGGTTATCATTTTGACTTTTTTTTCATATGAAATTTCACTTTAGTCCCTTTTTCCTTATGACTTTGTATAACCTTTCAATTTAGTTCATAATTTTTCATTTATTTTCAAAATTTCCCTTTTTACTTAATATTTACAAAATTACCATTATCTTCACTAGTTTTCATTTCTAACCTATTAATTTGCATATAATTTACTAATTGGTCCTCCTTTTAACCTTTTTATGTAGAATTACATTTTAATCCCTATATTATACAAAAATCCATTTTTAAACTATTCGATCATTAATTTACCATTTTACTCTTGTAAATCATTTTCTTATCACTTTTGCTCATTAAGTACAATCTTCGGAAAAATTTTAATTTTGACCCAAAACTTTTTATTTCTTTCAATTAGGCCATTTTTTTCACTTTTAACTTCAACTTTAGCTTTCTTTTTGCATTTTTAACTTATTCTCATTACAATGTCCCTAATATAATCTCAACAGAAATTTTTCAGATAAGATATACAGGATGTGAACCCCACAGGGCCACCAAACAAACTAAAAAATGATCCCAAATTACCAAATCTCACAGATCAAATATCAGAACAGACAAATACTATGGAGATCAGAGATCCTACCATAGCAAAGCAAGTCACCATAACTTGCACTGCAGTATAGGATGTCCCTATGGCTAGCCAATTATATTCTGAGCAAGACTTTCACTGCTTGACTATTATTAAGGGCAAAAATCACTTACTTCCAAAATAATTTTTCAGTATTCAACAATTGTAATTACTTTTAAATATTTTTTAGATTTTTAAAAAATTTTAATTATTTTTTTAAAACAATTGCTTTTATTAGCCAATTTTCTTTTTTGTACTGACTGTTCAATAGTTTTGTCTTTTCCATTTTTCTGACAGTCACTTTTTCAATGCTTTACATGCAGTTTGTGAATTATGTCATCATAATTCACCACTTTTTAATTAATTTATGAAGTATTCCTTAATAATTCAGTATTTTTATTTTACGCTTCAATTCATATTTCAGACTTTTAACAGTTTTTTACTTTTTCTGTCCAGTAATATGGTCGTTCAGAGTTTTTAATTTCTTTATACGATTTGTGAATTATCTTACAATAATTCACCATTTCTTATCAGGTCTTGAATTATTTCTCAATAATTCAATATGGTCATTTTACACACTAAATATTTTACTGTTCTCTTTACATCAATATACTAGCCGATCAATCTTTTCATCATTTTTGGATAAATTATGAATGATATCAATATAATTCAATATATTTCACTTAAATTATCAATTATAACTCAATAATTCAATAAATTTCATAAATTTTACAGAAATTCATGGGTACATATTTTACTTGTTTAATGAATTATTTCACCAAAATTCATCAAATTTACATTGTACATAATCAATTATTTATCTCAAAAATATTCAAATAATTTTCATAAATTCTCTAAAAATTCATAGATATGTTAATTTATTTTTATTATCATTTTAAAGCATAAATTATCAAAAATAACTAAAATACACTTTGTTTTCCCTTAAGCATCAATTTGACCACTAAAAGAATACCATCTTATAAAATCATTCCGATCAATTTAAGCGTATAAATAGGCTTATTTAAGGTCCAATTGCATTACTATAAAATATTTTTTTCTAAGTTACATAAAGGAAAAGTATGCTAAATCAAGGGAAATAGTTAGATTTCATAGTCACTTACCTTTCTCACTTGCTTTAACTTTCTTAGGCTTCCTTTTTCATGCCTTAAACCTTAGAGAATCATCCATCACCATGAACTTCCATAAGAGGCCAAAATTCATATCCAAAGAAACACTAAGATATCAATGCTTTTAGCTTAATTTGACCTCAAAATGGTCTCTAGGCACTTAAAAACCTTTGTAGACACCTTTAAATAAAATTAAAACCTTGAATTTTACATACCTTAATTTGACCCCTAAGCCTTTCTCACTTGATTTTTCTTACTTTGTTTTCTCAAATGAAAGGATAGAGGCCATTATAATGCTCTAGAGGGATAGAATTAACTTTTTAAGCTTGAATTTGGTGTGAATTTTAAGTGAAATGAAAGAAATTTGGGGGAGAAAGGGACATGGGAAAATTCGGCCAAGAAGAGGAAGAAAGAGAGGCTGAAAATTGCTGAAACTTTACAAAATTTTCCACCTTTTATACCTCCTCTCATGGGCCAAATTTTGGGCTAAGCTAATGGGCCTAACTCATTAATCCAAAAGCCCATTAACTACCCATTAAAAGCCATAATTAATTTCTCACTTTTCCACTCCAAATCATTTCAATTTTGATTCCATCATTCTTATCACACCAAAAATGGATTGTACGCAAAATTTCAGCCCAATCAAAGTCCATTATTTGTCTGATTCAATCAAATTGGTTCAATTCGATAACTACAGGTTTCACCGAAAAATTTACTTTTTATCACCAAAATAATCTACATAAAATTTTATTAAGATCTAAAAATTCTGACAATTTTTGGAGTTTATTTGCTATTTTTAAAAATTCGATCAAATTTAGATCAATCTTTTTACCATAGAAGTTGATTCGCTGTCTTTTTTCGTATTATTGACTTTTGAAAGCTTATTTGACCTCGGTTTTACTTTAAATTTTAATCATGGACTCACCATGACCAATATTTTTTATGGTCAAATAAAATATTTTTCACTTCCGGGTGTACTTTTCAACTCGGATGTACTATTCACTATCGAAAAATACTATTAACGGTTGATCCCGCGTTCAGGCCATGTCTTTCAATGACTCCCAGTCTTTTAGGCCCTTCATTTTCAAGCCATTTTTAGATATAGGCTTGTATTCTCGATTAATAATCTGATTTGATTAGCTATGTCAAGCTTCCTCTTCATCTCCATCACCCTATTCCTTGAACTGGTGAGGTACTCATGAAAGGCTTCATTATGCTTTTGCTGAAGTAGCTTGAGGTCTTTCAGGGTAACCTCTATTCTGGTGCTGAAGTCATAATGCTTAAAGAACTCCTCAGTCAGTAGATCCCAATCCTTCTTAGTATGTCTATCCAACCCATGATATCAATCAATCGCAGGCCTTGTCAAACTCAGACAAAAATATTCTACCTTCTACTTCCTGATCAGTGTGGTCCCCTTCATGATCAGTGTATACTGCTTTACATGGGCCAAAGGGTTTTAAGTGTAATAAACCTTGGTAAATCAGGCATCTTGGAGTAATGGCCCATCTCCATCCAAGTCCTTATACTCAGGGTTTATTCCCCTGCCAGTAGATAATAGCCTAAACACGACCTTAATTTTCTCTTTTATCTTCTTAAAGGCTGGATCCTCAGCATTAGGACCTTTAATCCTCATATTAATCACTGGAGGGATATATTCTTCATCTTCCCCTTCTATAAAATTATCTTTAGGATTATGCCTCCTTTCTTTCCTTGGTAGGTCTTGAAGTATAACAGCATCAGCTATAATAGCGTTCCCAATATACATTGGTTCTATTGTCTCACGAGCGGGTGCTGCAAGCCGAATTTTGACATTTCGTGCTACAAAATCTACCATTCCACAAATCATGGCCATAATCCTTTCTTTAAAACTCCAAAACCTCTTATCTAACCTCTGATCTAAATCATTCAGCACTGTTAAAGGCCCAATAGGGGTAACATTCAACCTTTCCCTCAAGAATAAAAACCTTGCTATTGTGTTATCAGTCACTTTCCCAGTCTCGTTCACCCTTTTGGTCTTATTCAACTTATCATCTGCCATTTCTGATCATGTTTCTTAACTGTTTCCTAACAACTGAATAAAACCCAACTCAGAACTGACCTTTAAATTTAAACTCAATTTTAGCAACCTAGATGTAAATCTTTAGACCAGGCGACTGTTGGACCCTCTGGACCACTTAGATGAGTCTATGATGGCTGTTGCAACCCTAGCAAATGTACTAGATCGACAAGTAATGAAGTGGGGTATAGTTAAGACCCGTAAATATCGAACCCAAGGGAAATGTGTGTGAAAATTGTAATGTCCCTCAATATACCCTAGTAGAATTAACACTAATTAATTATTAGTGTCCATATTTAATTAAGTATAAATGTATAAAGAAGGACCTAATTTCATAGTTAAAGAGTAGGATGTGGGGTATTACTAGAAATAAAGGAAAGTTAAGGACTAAATAACAACTTTTGCTTAAAGGTGACATTTGGACCAATTGAAATCAAAAGTGAAGAGGATATTTTGGAGAGGGAGGATCAGCCACCTCATAGTCTTCTTCCTCCATCTTTATCCTCTCAAGCTCTAAACTCTCTATCTCTCTCAATTTCTCTCTCTAGAATCTTTGGATTTTTGACAAAAAGAAGAAAGGTTTGCTTGAGTTTAGTGGTAAGATAACTTGTTTATTCTTTGATGTGCATGATTCATGGAATAGCTTGATGGATTTTCATAGAAGTGTTTTATGTTTATAGAAGGGGAATCAAGCAAGAGAAAGGGGAAAGAGGCTACTCAAGGTTGAAGGAAACTTGGAGCTTAACAAGGTATGGAAACTTAGATTTCGTATGTGTGTATATTTTATGATTTTTCTGAGAGAGATATTAAGTGTCACTCTTTCTCTTATGTTTTATGGATGATTTCAAGCTTAGAAGGGTTTAGAATTGAAAAACATACAAGTTTTGGTTGGAAACATGGAAATCTGTTTTAAAGATCATTTGACCAGTTTGCATACTTTTGCTCATATCTTAAGCTATAGTTATTTATATGATAAAATTCTAGTTGGTATAGAAACTAGACTTACATTTCTTGATTTTGTTAGAAGAAACCAAAATTTGATTTTCACTGCATGATAGTGAAAATCGATATTGAAATCTGATTGGGATGGTTATTTCGGCTTCATGAATAGTCTGTGGTTTTTCTTGAATATCTAAAGATTTATAGGTCCTATTGAAGAGGTTTTTAATGTTTTGGAAACTATAAAATTAAGCCTAAAACTTTGTAGAAGATAGTATTTTCAAAAAAAGTCGTTTGGTATGTTGAAATGGAGATGTAATTGGAGTTTGAAATTGATTTACAGGATTTTCGAGCAACAAGTGTTAAAGTTTTTTAAGTCGTCGTTTTGTGTCGCGAGAGTGACATCAAACCATCGCTTTGTATCGCGAGCGTGACTTTTGCTGCGAGCACGATATCAAGGAATACTCTTTTTGGCAATTGCTTACTGTCGCGAGCGCAATTAATATCGCAGTCACGACAATCGTCGCGAGCGCAACAACAAGCATTTGTTTTCTATCTTTGATACTTGTATTTTCTGGCTCCAAATGAGATCTAAACTTGCCTAAACCCTTCCTAAGCTCTAAATTGTAAGGATATAGTAATATATTCCTTTTTAGTTAAAAAATTTTATTTAAAGATAAAGGTTCAAGATTTTATTATTCAAATTCAAAATATAAAAGGTATGTGTTTACCTTAATAAAACCATAGTACAATGATTACTCTTTAAGCTACGAAAGTAATAATGCATAGTATTATAGTACTTCACCTTTGTTGGTGTGAAAATTTAAATTATAGTAATGTGATTTCACAATATGAGACATGATTTATATTGCCTGCATATATAGACTTGGTTGTGGATAAATAGACATGCCTATAGGGTTACAATCGCAGCTGCTATAGTCTGACTCTTATGAGTCCACAATTCATCTCTAAATGAGACCATAGTTTTGACCCAATGGGTCCATAGATTTAATACCTTCGGGTATTCACATATTTGATACCTTATGGTATCTACAGCACTCGTTATCCACTCCCACAGGAAATTTGAGCAGGCAAAATTGATAAGATAAATGAAAGGCATATATAGTTACAATTTTACCTTACATGATTTAATGAATTTACAATTCCCTTCATTATGATTCTTGGTTTCTTTACCTTATTAATTAAGCATGCCATTTGTGTTTTACTATTGTTGCATGTTTAGTGATTAACGCGGTGAGTGGTTATCATTATTTTAGTTGTTCCCCACAAAGCTTTATAGCTTAGCACGGGTGTTTATCCGTGTAGGTTCGCAGGGTAGAACTCTTGTTCATGGACAAAGCCAACAATCTTCCAAGTCAACATCGAAATAAGAGTAGCATTTTGATGCATAAAAATTAAATTTTTCATCTCTTTTGGTTACATCCAATATACTTGTATTTAAAGGCATGTAATTACTAAGTTATGTAAAGAATCGCAAACAACATGAGAAGTATCACCCTCCACCAAACATGACTAGTATAATATGAAGTATGTAAGCTCATATATGCATCAATAATAGATACCTCATATGATTAACAGGATTAAATGAATGTAATTAGTAACAGTAATCCGGATTATCTAGTATACTCATTACATTTTTGGTATTAGAGCGCCTTGGGTTAGGCGGTTCTGGCCTATAGGAATTTAAAGGTTATTGGTTATAGAATTCTTGTTGATGTTGGCTGATTGTGGCTGTCCCTGTGTTTCTTTGATATAGTTATAGATGGAAGGACATCGTGAAGTGGTAGATGAGTCGACTGAGAGTAATTTATCGGGTCAATCGAATCCTTCCCAGCCGAAATCTTCTGCATCCACTAGAGATGGTGTAGCTGCTGCTGAGTTTGGGGAAGCCTTGTGAAAGATTTCCAATGATATGGCTCAGATTTTGCAAAGGATGACTGCACCAAAGGCTCCTATTTCTGAGATTAGGAAGCATGGTGCGGAAGAATTTCTAGGCTCTACTTGGGAAGAATCTGAGAAAGCAGAGTTATGGCTTGAAAGGTTGGAGCGGGTGTTTGCAGAAATTCAATGCCCAGTTAATCAAAAGGTGACTTGTGCTGTGTCCTTGCTTCAAAGAGCAACCTATGACTGGTGAAAATTAGTTCAGACACAACCTCAGCTACCTGATTCCCTCTCTTGGGAATTCTTTGTGGCAAAGTTTAAAAAGAGGTATGTGACTGAAGCATACAAAGATGAAAAGTTGAAGCAGTTTCTGAATCTAAAGCAGAGAAGTATGTCAGTGGCTGCATATGTGGCAGAATTCAGTCGCTTGAGTAAGTATGTACCAAAACTGATGCTGACTGGGACTTTCAAGTGTCGCCAGTTCGAAGATGGATTAAATGACCAGATTCGGGATCACTTGATAAGACCTATTTCTTTACACCCTGTGGATTATCATCAACTAGTTCAAGCAGCTATCCGAGTTGAGAAAGAAGAAAATGCAAAAAGAGAAAGAGAACAAAGAAGAAGAAGTTTCCCTAGGGATGGTTTTTCATCAGGAAAAAGACCAAGAATGACTCCAGGAGAACAATCAATGGAGTCTAGTACTCGCTCTGCATCTAGAGGTGGACGACAGGGGACTTTATCTCCAGCCGTATCTGGTAGAGGTACTGTATCAGGGCAGAGCAGAGGTCAAGCTCCAGAATATTCTTATTGTTTTAGACGACATTGGGGCACTTGTAGAATGCTCATAGGTGGTTGCTTCAGTGTGGCAGCACAGAACATTTTATGGCAAATTGTCCTCTAACGCAGGATCAAGCCTCCAGTCAACAAAGTAATCGAGGAGCTTCTAATGCACCCTTTTCAGGTAGATGCCGTGGTAGGGGCAGAGGTGGATCGGGCCAATTTAGAGCCCAGTCCAGGAATTTTTCAGAGACAGTGGATCGACCTTTTGCTCCGACACCTCCTATTAAAGCTTATGCGATGAAAGGTCGAGAAGATGCTGATGCTCCTGAGATCATAACTGGTACACTCTCCCTCTTTGATATTGATGCGCATGTGCTTATAGACCCGAGATCTACACATTCATATATTTGTAATAGGGAGCTGGGTAGAAATGTATCTGTTGTAGACCATCTGAACCATGATATATGTGTAATCAGTCCTTTGGGCCATAGTATACATGTAAATGAAGTTTATAGAAATTGTCCTATTAGAATTCAAGAGAGAGAGTTCCCAGCTGACCTAATTGTTTTACCTTTTCATTAATTTGATGTAATCCTGGGTATGGATTGATTGTCTAGATATCATGCCATAGTGAACTGTAAAGCTAAAATAGTAGTTGTTAAGAATGATGGGGAAGTAGAGATATTGATTCAGGGTATTAAGTCAAAACCCTTAACCAATGTTATCTCTGCTATGAAAGCGAAAAGATTCCTTAGAAAAGAATGTGAAGCATATTTGGCTTTGGTTCTTGATTCTAAAAGAGAGACAGTTAATCTTCAAGATTTTTCGGTGATTAATGAGTTTCCTGATGTTCTTTCCGAGGAACTTTCAAGTTTACCACCAGAGAGAGAAGTCGAGTTATCTATTGAGACTTTACCTGGAACTGCTCCTATCTCTAGAGCACCTTACAAAATGGCACCAATAGAACTAAAGGAGTTAAAGGTGCAGTTACAAGAGTTGTTAGATAAAGGCTTCATTAAGCCCAGTGTGTCACCTTAGGGCGTACCGGTGTTATTTATTAAGAAGAAGGATGGCACTTTGAGGATGTGCATTGATTACAGACAGCTTAACAAGGTAATAGTGAAGAACAAGTACCCTTTACCTCGAATTGAGGATCTCTTTGATCAGTTACGGGGTGCTGGAGTGTTTTCTAAAATTGATCTAAGGTCGGGATACTATCAACTTCGGGTCAAGGATATGGATGTGCAGAAGACTGCTTTTAGAACTCGATATGGTCATTATGAATTTTTAGTAATGCCTTTCGGGTTGACTGATGCACCTGCAGCTTTTATGGATCTGATGAATAGGGTGTTCAGACCCTATTTAAATCAGTTTGTTGTAGTATTTATCGATTACATCCTGGTCTATTCTCGTAATGAAACAGAACATGCAGAACATTTGAGAATAGTGTTGCAGACTTTGAGAGAACAACAGCTATATGCCAAGTTAAGCAAATGTGAGTTCTGGCTTAAAGAAGTTTCTTTCCTTGGGCATATGGTGTCTTCAGAAGGCATCAGGGTAGACCCTAGAAAGATTGAGGCTATAGTGAATTGAAGACCACCTAGGAATGTGCCAAAAGTTTGAAGTTTCTTGGGCTTAGCCGGCTATTATAGGCGGTTTGTGAAAGGCTTTTCCGTTATTGCCTCTCCACTCACTAAATTACTTCAGAAAGAAGCTAAATTTGAATGGACAGACCGTTGCCAAGCCAGTTTTGATCAGTTAAAGAAAATGTTAACTGAAGCTCTGGTTCTTACCTAACTAATAAAGGGTAAGGAATATGTTATGCATAGTGATGCATCTAGGAGTGAACTAGGATGTGTGTTGATGCAAGAGGGTAAAGTAGTAGCTTATGCATCGAGACAGTTAAAGCTTCATGAATAGAACTATCTGACTCATGATTTGGAATTGGCCGCCATTGTGTTTGCTTTAAAGATATGGTGGCATTACCTTTATGGTGAAAAGTGTAAAATCTATATAGATCATAAGAGTCTTAAATACTTGCTTACTCAGCGAGATCTCAATTTAAGACAGCGTAGATGGCTAGAATTTTTCAAGGACTATGATTGTATAGTTGACTATCACCCAGGAAAAGCAAACGTGGTAGCTGATGCTTTGAGCCAAAAAATGATAGCAACCTTGTTATTACAAGATTATAAATGGAGGTTTATATCCGATGGAGCTTTATTAGCTCAATTGCGAGCTCGCCCTAATCTCAGACAGGCAGTAATAGATGCACAGACAGATGATGTAAAGCTGCAACAATTGGCTAAATTAGTTCATGCAGGGGGTCTGATAGAATATTCAATTGGGATTAATGGTGGTCTCTACTATCAAAATCGATTGTGTGTGCCAGATGTTAAAGAATTGAAGAAAGCTTTATTGCAAGAAGCTCATAGTACTGTATTCACCATGAATCCCGGTGGCAATAAAATGTATAGAGATTTAAAACAGTTTTACTGGTGGCCAGGAATGAAGAAAGATGTAACGGAGTACGTCTCCAAGTGCCTGTCATGTCAGTAAGTGAAAGCAGAGCATCAACTTCCTTCAGGATTGTTGAATCCTCTTCCACCTATTCCTCAGTGGAAGTGGGACAATGTCACTATGGACTTTGTTACAAGTTTACCCACTACTCAAAAGAAGCATGATGCATTGTGGGTCATAGTAGACAGATTGACAAAAGTGGCTCACTTTATACCGATACGAACCAACTATTCGATGGACAGATTAGCTGAGTTGTATATAGACCAGATTGTTAGACTGCATGGGGTGCCAATCTCAATCATTTCAGATAGAGATCTAAGATTCACTTCCAGATTTTGGAAAAGTTTACAACAAGCCCTTGGGCACAAAGCTCTTTCTTAGTACTACTTTTCATCCTCAAACGGATGGGCAGTCAGAGAGAATCATACAGGTGTTAGAGGACATGTTAAGAGGTTGTGTTTTAGATTTTTTGAAAATTGGGATAAATATGTGACTTTAATGGAGTTTGCATACAACAATGGCTATCAAACTAGTATTGGTATACCACCATATGAAGCTCTCTACGGTCGAAAATGTAGAACTCCTTCCTGTTGGACGGAGTTGGCTGAAAGCAAGTTGACAGGTCCTGACATTGTTAAAGATACGAAGAAAAGATTCAACTTGTCAAGCAACGATTGAAAGAAGCCAGTGATAGACAGAAATCGTATGCAGATCTAAAAAGAAAGGATATTGAATATCAGGTTGGTGATAAAGTGTTCCTAAAGGTGTCCCCATGGAGAAAAGTACTACGATTCAGAAAGAAGGGAAAACTCAGTCCCCGGTTTATTGGTCCTTACAGAATCTTGGAACGAATTGGATCGGTAGCATATCGACTAGATCTGCCCAATGAACTATCAAAGTTGCATAATGTTTTTCATGTTTTGATGCTCTGATGATATCGATCTGATGAATCGCACATCATACCAGTGCAAGATATCAGTGTCGGATCTGATTATACGTATGATGAAGAGCCTAAACAGATTCTAGCCAAAAAAGTTAAGCAGTTGAGGAACAAAGAAATCCCCCCAGTCAAAGTGTTATGACAACACCATGGCGTACAAGAAGTGATTTGGGAACCTGAAATAGCTATGCGAGCTCAATACCCACAGCTCTTCAATACAGGTATGAATTTTAAGGACGAAATTCTTTTAGGGGGAGAGAGTTGTAATGTCCCTCAATATACTCTAGTAGAATTAACACTATTAATTATTAGTGTCCATGTTTAATTAAGTATAAATGTATAAAGAAGGACCTAATTGCATAGTTAAAGAGTAGGATGTGGGGTATTACTAGAAATAAAGGAAAGTTAAGGACTAAATAACAACTTTTGCTTAAAGGTGACATTTGGACCAATTAAAATCAAAAGTGAAGAGGATATTTTGGAAAGGGAGGGCCGGCCACCTTATAGTCTTCTTCTCCATCTTTATCCTCTCAAGCTCTAAACTCTCTCTCTCTCTCTCTCAAATTCTCTCTCTATAATCTTTTGATTTTTGACAAAAAGAAGAAAGGTTTGCTTGAGTTTAGTGGTAAGACAACTTGTTTATTCTTTGATGTGCATGATTCATGGAATAGCTTGATGGATTTTCATAGAAGTGTTTTATGTTTATAGAAGGGGAATCAAGCAAGAGAAAGGGGAAAGAGGCTACTCAAGGTAAAGGAAACTTGGAGCTTAACAAGGTATGGGAACTTAGATTTTGTATGTGTGTATATTTTATGATTTGTCTGAGAGAGAGCTTGAGTGTCTCTCTCTCTTATGTTTTATGGATGATTTCAAGCTTAGAAGGGTTTAGAATTGAAAAACATACAAGTTTTGGTTGGAAACATGGAAATCTGTTTTAAAGATCATTTGACTAGTTTGCATACTTTTGCTCATATCTTGAGCTATAGTTATCTAAATGATAAAATTCTAGTTGGTATAGAAACTATACTTACATGTCTTGATTTTGTTAGAAGAAACCAAAATTGATTTTCACTGCATGATAGTGAAAATCGGTATTGAAATTTGATTGGGATGGCTATTTCGGCTTCATGAACAGTCTGCAGTTTTTCTTGAATATTTAAAGATTTATAGGTCCTATTAAAGAGGTTTTTAGTGTTTTGGAAACTATAAAATTAAGCCTAAAACTTTGTAGAAGATAGTACTTTCAGAAAAAGCCATTTGGTATGTTGAAATTGAGATGTAATTGGAGTTTGAAATTGATTTACAGGATTTTCGGGCAACAAGTGTTGAAGTTTTTTAAGCCGTCGTTTTATGTCGCGAGCGCGACATCAAACCATCTCTTTATGTCACGAGCGCGACTTTTGCCGCGAGCGCGATATCAAGGAATACTCTTTTTGGCAATTGCTTACTGTCGCGAGCGCGATTAATACCGCGGGTGCGACAATCGTCGCGAGCGCGACAACAAGCATTTGTTTTCTATCTTTGATACTTGTATTTTCTGGCTCCAAATGAGATCTAAACTTGCCTAAACCCTTCCTAGGCTTATGAATCATCCTAAATTGTAAGGATATAGTAATATAATCCTTTTTAATTAAAAAGGTTTATTTAAAAATAGAGGTTCAAGATTTTATTATTCAAATTCAAAATATAAAAGGTATGTGTTTACCTTAATAAAACCATAGTACAATGATTACTCTTTATGCTATGAAAGTAACAATGTATAGTATCATAGTACTTCACCTTTGTTTGTGTGAAAATTTAAATTATAGTAATGTGATTTCACAATATGAGACATGATTTATATTGCCTGCATATATAGACTTGGTTGTGGATAGATAGGCATGCCTAGAGGGTTATAGTCACAGCTATTATAGTCTGACTCTTATGAGTCCACAGTTCGTCTCTAAATGAGACCATAGTTTTGACCCAATGGGTCCACAGATTTAATACCTTCGGGTATTCACAGATTTGATACCTTATGGTATCTACAGCACCCGTTATCCACTCCCATAGGAAATTTGAGCAGGCAAAATTGATAAGATAAATGAAAGCATATATAGTTACAATTTTACCTTACATGATTTAATGAATTTACAATTCCTTCATTATGTTTCTTGGTTTCTTTACCTTATTAATTAAACATGCCATTTGTGTTTTACTATTGTTGCATGTTTAGTGATTAACGCGGTGAGTGGTTATC